>JAWWUD010000205.1:0-121197 GCA_033964015.1 Scolanthus callimorphus
GGACCGACTTTCTTTAAAAAGTTCCATCTTCTTCCAATTAAATTGCACAGTTCCAAATATAAGCAAAATCTATTCTATAGAAAGCGATCTCAAAAAGGGTGTGCGGGATTTTTGATTTTCCTTTTAAAACATATTTTATGCTAATTTTTGTGTTAGCATTGCCAAAAATATCTGATTTCAACCTTTTTCACGTGATATTTCCCCAAATACGTAAAATATCAATAATCCCGCACACCCTTTTTCAGATCGCACTCTAAGGAATACATTTTGGGGAAATCTGGAGCTTTTAACATTAACTGGAAGTGGCAGGAACTCTTAAAAAGCAAAAATTGGTACTTTTCCTTTGAAGCACAAAACGACGAAAATGATCCATCAAATTACCGTTGCATAGAAATATACCACTTAGTAAGTAAGGCCGTTCCATAAGCTTTAAAACGATGTATAATTGGCCCTTGTAGTGTAAATAATGACACGACAGTGATTTTTTTTCGCGAAAAAGTGACATCCCTCGCGCAAAGGTATACTCATACCTTAACAGCATTAAAATTCACAAGATTACAAATTAAATGATTCCATGCTGGTATCTACAAACGAAATATTGTACATATATATAATAACAGCTTTTGATTCATCTTTAAAAATACGATAATTTACAATAAAAGTATAAATTTTGAAAAATGGAAAAAACGATGTATACACCACTTTCATGATGGCCGCCGCTCATTTGCATGAGGCATTTCAGGCAGGCATGAAATTTTGACATGAAAATGATTAAAAGTTATAGTGCCTGATGACTTTCAAAGCATTTGTGGAGTTGAGTTGAAACCAGCAAATCTTGGACGAGATATAAGCATCTGAAGTTCTCAAAATACACCAAAACGAGGCCAGAGAGGCTTATGGTGAAAATCCCATACAAAACTCTGTATTTGTGAGGTCCTATAATTCCGTCAATATTTAACCAAATTATACTGAATTTTCTGAAACTGTGTATTGTGATGTAATTTTTCTGAGCAGGAAGTTTTTGACTACAGTATTTCTTTACTCTTTAACTAGAAAAACTGAATTATGAAAGTGGTGTATAGTTCATAGAAATCGATAAATAGTTACAATGCATATTTGTTCGCGCAAAACTATACACAGTAAGAGAGAGAGTGAGAACGGAGGATGATTTTCCTTTCCTCCTGCTCTTCGTGGGCAGCCTTGGAAATTTCAAGACCGTTTGGTAAACGATTTTCTTGTTAGCGCTATACTACTTAAGATGTCAATCTAGTTAGTAATTGGACTGATAGGCAAAGAACTCTGACTAAATGTTCAATGTTCATTACATTCCTGGTTTGGCTAGAGCTTTTCGCTTCACTTGGACGATCACATCAATTGGTTCAAAGATGTCTCGCTCCCACGGCTCAATATCTCCTGCTCCATCTGAACCGCTCGCTGCATCAAATTCGTTCACTCTTCCTCCCCCACTTTCTTGGTGCTCGCTTTCCGTTTCCGAGAATGAGAAGTAATGGCTACTAACAGAACTTGGCGAAGGGCTTACCGGGTAACCTGCTCTACTGAGTCTTGCCATCCTCGGATGCGACCATCTCTCATCTGGTACCTCTAGCAGTGTAAGGGCAGTCTTCAGTTGCCCATAAAAACTTTCCTTCCATCGTCCCATCTCGTTCTCCCTGTTCTCTTCTACAGTCCCCGTCTCGCTGTGCGTATCTTCTATTATTGTAGGCGACTCGATGGAAGGCTCTGCGTCCACAGTCTCGCATTGGGGTTTGACTTTCTTGTTTTTCTTGCGGAGAATTCTCGCGAGCTTGGAGTTTCTAAGGCGTTCCATTCTTTCGATGTCAAAAGTACGAGATTTCCCTCCAAGGAAAGTTCACTCTGATGTTTAACTGGCGAAGAAACTGTTCAACTAACTTCTGCAGTAATACTCAGTACCCTATTTATTACATAATGACCTGCTTGTTGCCATGCTCACCTGACGTCACGTTCAAAACAAACCACCAATGATTCGCGATGATCACGGAAAAGAAAACACGGAAAAGCAGGTACGAGGCTTTCCTTGCTAGAATGGAATGGAATCACTAGGTATTCCATTGCCATAACGAGACAAAGAAAGGGTTTTCTCGGTATATTTGGAGTGAAAAGACATGCTTATTTGGATGTGCTGCTGTCAGGGTTTGGTTTGGATTTGCTGTGTTTTTTGTTTATTTGTTGTCATGGTTTGGTTTGGGTGTGCTATGTTTACTTATTGTTTATATCTGTTGTCATGGTTGTTTGGGTGCGCTGTGTTTAATGTTTATCTGTTGTCATGGTTTGTTTTTTGTTTATCTGTTGTCATGGTTTCATGATGTCAGTAATCTTACCCCCCTTTTCTAGATTATCAAATAAATACAAAAAGGAAGAAACTTACGGTGAAAACTAAGATGGCTTTCTTTTAATTCCCAACGCTAAAGAATGATTTTATAAAACTTGGAGCAAAAAAAAATAATAATAAATAAAAAATGAAGCATTACGCCTCTCTTGTTGTGTGTGTTTGTCTGTTGTTTATCGGTTGCCATGGTTGTTTGACGTCTGTAAGAAAACATCAAATCGTGCTCGTTGTTCATTGTTAGATTATTGTTTGTTCGTTGCAGGTCGCTAAGCTCTGAAATCCATGCAGCTAAAAACAAAGATGGCTTCTCACTTCGGATCTTCAAACGAGGACAAAATTGCTAAATTACTAGAAACATATTCGAAAACACGAAGAAGACAGCAAGAGAGATCCTCACAGATTATTTACTTGAGAAAAGTTGAATGAGCCACAATAATTGCTTGAAATTGCTTGAGAAAAATAACCTTTGTTCATCGCGAAAGTATCGCCTGATTCCACTTGTCTCGACATTTTTTATTCCAGATATCACAAGAACCTCATCCAATAATTGCTTTTAGTATAATCACTCAAGTTAAGCATTAAGGATCACGCGCGCACTTTATTACGAGAAACTAAAAAAATACTTCTAAACGCGAGGTTCTTTTTGTCTAAAATCTTAAAAGTAATTATACTAAAACAATTAAACTAAAGTAAAAGGACTCAGAAAACGAGATTAAACTGGAAGTCGGATTTATTACGGATTTGGAACGTCTCGAGCAAGTGATCATAAGCAAATGATCACAGTAATCAAGAATCTGATCAATATTCTAAAGTCAATGATAAATTTAAGGACTATTTCATGACCTTTAAGCATACTTTTGAAATTCCAGGACGTTTTCAAGCCTGGACTGACCTTTTAAGAATTCCAAGACTTTCCAGGTCATCTTTTGACCAGCGGCTCTGCGGGAATCGTTTTTTTTTTTTAACCCAGGATCTGTGTTTCCGGTTTGACAGTTTTGTTTTCCGTTATGCTCTCGATCTATTGCGCTGCCATGATCATGGCGATGAAGCGGGGAAACAAGGTTCCTCTAGAAGACAAAGATGAAAGTGATGCACCATATCTGATCTGGGAATAATCATCCGAACTGCTGTAAACACATTTCCCTTAAAGCTCGGTGCACACTAGCGACATCGATAAAAGCATGGGAAAATAACTGAAATAATCAATATTTTCCACGGATTATCATTCGATTACTTCACCAAAGCAATTTTATGTTATTTTTTGTGGACTTCAACGTTTTGAAACCACTAAATTTTGTTCGCGTCATATTTTCCTTATGTCGTTATGTCGCAAGTGTGCACCAGGCTTAAGAAGAAATAATTTGCCCTTAGTGAGTAGATTCTTTAAGGATCAAACTGCGAGTTGCCACTTCCAAGAATCTACATCCCAGCGCTGCCAGTCAGGCCACACGTGATAAGCATCCGAAAAATCGTCGCTTTGCAAGGGAAGTCAAGCGGCGCTGTCCTCCGTTTCAAGGAAATCATCAACTCCTAACAGGTGGCACTTGGCTTGGCTGAAGCTCTTCTGTCAACAGCATGGGTGGTTCCTTGGAACTTTGAAACAGGATCCAATATGACTGTCGATAACCTTGATGCTTTATCGATGCGCAACGCTGTTGCTCGATGGAAACTGAACATAACCATATTTGATCATTCATCATTCGAATTACAGACCGCTCCATGACGACACAATAGACAGTTCAGGAGACTGACCAGACTGTTCAGGTCCAAAAAGCTCATTCAACCTTCTTTAGGATTTAGACATGATCTTAATATATGGATTTAGGCACTGCCTAAAAGTGGAGCTCCCAGTCAGTTTTATGTCATATAAAGCTCGGTTTCATCGTTGACGCCCCTATGACGCGCATATCACGAGACCATTTCGTTGCAGTTCTCTGGTGACCTAGACATTTCTACCCAAGTTTGGTTGTATTAGAGCCTTCCCTTCACGAGAAATACATTGTCAAGCACGGTTGGCGTCATCGGTGACGTCACATCACGTTGTTTCGTTCCTTTGGCGACGTATACAATTCTACCCAAGTTTGGTTGTCTTCCCTTCGCGAGATATTAATTTATCAATCATCGATGACGTCATATATGACGTCACATCACGTAACCACTTCATTTCGCTCATCTGGTGAGCTAGACTACACTACCCAAGTTTGGTTGTTTTATAGTCTTTCCTTCACGAGAAATGAATTTATCAATCACTGATGACGTCATCGATGACGTCACGTCACGTAACCGTGTTACAACACCCCCCTTGTAGCATAGACAAAATATCCCAAGTATGGTTGTCTTAGCATGTTTCCTTGAGGAGAAACGATTTTTTCTTTGTATACCACATGGATCCAATGTGTACACGTACGGACGACGGACGGACGGCGTACGCTATAGGTTTTTATACAGAAAAAAAATATATATCTCTCAACAAGGGAACCACCGATGGCAACCAAACTTGGGACACATTTATCTTGGGGCGTACCTTTTCAACGCCCTAATTGTTTGACGTGAGCAAAATGAGCGAGAAAGCCCGTGACGTTTCAATCAACTCCATAGTTATTGCGAGCGAGCGCCAGCGAGCGAGCATATCTAATCTGGACGGAAATCTGCCGACAAGTCATGGACGGAAATCTGCCGACAAGTCATAACGCCGTTTGTCCTAACGCCCTTGGAATGTGGCGCATGCGCAGTACGATCATTTTCTCGGCTGAGGCCAAGCGATTTTGGGTTCGGTCGGTCGGTCGGTGGCACATTCCCCAGAGTCCTTTGCTCGGAGAGTTAGCGACGCCATTCTTGTCAAGATGGAAAACATTCACGACTTGTCGATCGGTTTACAGACATTGTTGTATAAATTCGGAGGTTATCGGTAAGTAACAGTCATATGCCTTTATCAGTCGTGATTGCATATTTGTAGATGTTTTTGAAGCGTATTTTGACCACAATTTCACGAACAATTTTTCCGACTGCAGAGGGACTAATATTCTTTGGTGGATTTCTTGTAAGTAAGAATACATATAACTTGAATAAAAACTTTTTAAAGCTACTTGGCCCTAGAGAGGGGATTTCTCCAAATACATAGGTTTTTTTTAGCTTAGCTGATATGAATCTTACACAGTTTACAAGTAGTTGAAAAATGTTATTGTTTCAATGTGCAATTTCCCCTAAACAAGCTAAGGTCATTTCTGAAGAGGATGAAGACGACTTTTGTGGCTAATTTGGCTTTGGGGTAACTTCCATTACAATTGGAAGTTACAGATGAAGATATGTAATCAATATATTCATTTCCTGTAAACAGTGTATTAATCATAAATAAACTTGACGGACTGAGTGATATTTTTTGTGTGCTCACTTTTGGATTTTTTTTTTTGTAGACTCGGCACAAGAATATAATTCAAGTGATGTTACTAAACAATTTTTTAATAGCCAGCCAAAAAACTGATTACAATTGCACACACATTATTCGGGAATAATATACAAGAAAATCTGATGGATAAATCCAACAATATTACTGGTAGGGATCTGTATTAATCTGAGTGATGAAAACTTTAATTAAAAGCTATTTCTGAAATTAAAAATAATTGTTTTTTTTTCTCTATATCTTACATTTTGTTGCATCCCTATTTTGATGGTCTAAGTTTTTGGCAAATTTACTGTTGTTTTATAGCACACCAAGTGAGTATTTATCTTTATTCAGTCTACACCTTATTAAGCTGCATGCATAGACAATATTACATGGCCATACGGAGAAACAAATTTTATCTTTGAGTGTTGAAATTTACAAATTTTGAACACAATAAGATAAAATTAGTATCACCCTTAGTAAAGCCTAAAACTCAAGCATGGAGCACAGGCAAGTGTGATAAACAAGATTATGCTGCAAGAAATCATTTGCCTTGATATTGCTCTTCAGGTGATTTCTATTGCTTGTTCACCATGCAGAGGAGGTGCATCGTCTGTTGTTGCAGCGAGCACTTCACTTTCTATTAGAAACTTCTAGTCCCTAGACATTATTTCCTTAGGTATGGTGCTCCGCTTGCGCGGGCCTTCAGCCCGCGCAGGAGCTCCGCTATAAAAGCTTTCCCACCTATCAACACATTTGCGTACATGTGTACAGGTGGAAATATGAAGTATATTTTTGGTTTGATTACATTTGCGGGTAAATCCTTATTACATTTGCGGGTTTAATACATTTGCGTTTTTTTATTTTTATTTGCAGGATATTATTACATTTGCGGGCTCTACAACGTTTCATTCGATCTCATGACACACGTCAAGTGACTACAGAAATAAGCTCGAGATTCCAAACGCAAACTAATGTAGGATCTTATTCTGATGAGCAATGTAGTGTATTAAAACTCAAGTTGCGCTTGTCAAGACATAAATATCTCGTGCGTCATTTCCGTAAACAATCTCGCTTAATGTCGCATAATCTCAGACGGTTCCTTGGCTGTTTTCGCTTGAAGCGCGCGAGAACGTTTGAGTACGAGATTAATTCTTGCGATAAATCTACCGAGAACGCGAAGAGAATTTATGCTCAATAGAGTGACGCACATTGGCTTCACTAAGGATAATTAGTACCCACATCTTGTGAATTACTGATCGCACTGTACCTTAGAATCCGTGTCCAGTTTGCCGGTTTTCAGCATAGCGGCGTAAGGAGACTCCTTGGGTGAGCCATCTGCTGTGTGAAAGGATGACTCATCCACAGATACATCCACTACATCCATACCATCATCCACCTCGGACTTCTTCATGGGTGTTGCCACTTTCTGGAACAATGGCTCTGGTTTCTCCTCCACTTCCTCTGTCTTCTCCTCTCTCTCTTCCTTGTCTCCCGTTTCTTGTGTTTCCTCTTCTTGTTCCCGTAGTGATTTCAGATATTCTTCGTACGCTTCTCGTACAGGTTTCTCTTCGCGAGGGCTCCTGGGGGACTTGGGTTGAGGGGCTTTGGAAGGACAAAAATATACACCTAATTCAATAAAGGTTGCTTTGGTGTTTCGTCTTTCAATTATAGCGCGAAACAAAGGCATTCTTTGCTTCAGTGACCACGAAACAAAGGCGTTCAATGACCAATGACCAAAGCAACCTTTTCTGAATTAGGTGTATATGGTAAGGAACGGAGTCTGTACAAGTATATCATACTAGAAATATTTGCTAGATAGGTATTCACCTATCTAGCAGATATTTCGGAGCAAAGGAGGTGAAGTAGGCACCACAAGATTTGGCTGTTGCGGGCCTAAGCCAGTTCAGAGTTTAAGCAAGTGAGTTTTTATGGCGGTCTTGGAGAAAAATCCTTCCTACAAAGCCGTTTTACAAGGTATGGTAAAGCCAACGACTTTCATGTGTGGTACATTTATTTTCACTCAAGTGAATATATGAATTTGCTCGCGCTGATCGGTCGAAATCTATATAACGTTTTGCTCTAATCATCTAGAGTTGATTTTAACATTTGGGATAAAGCGCACACTCGGATTTTTATAAATTAATCATATGGAACTAGAGCATCACTGCCTGGAGTTATTAGGCAACTCCGGTTTACTAGTCCTGTAGCAATTCAGAAGAAGTAAGGAAAGAGAAAAGACGAGGAGCGTCACCAGCCGAACTAAACCTTCGCTGAGTCCGTATGCCACGTTCCGATTGCGGAAGAGCTACTAAGATCTGTGAAGCACCACAAACGCTCGACAGCGAGTACGGCCACCTCACTCCTCTCTTCTCCTTGCACAAGAGGATTCATTAACCAGATCTGGGGTGTGTCACGCAATCAGATCATGAAGTTGCTCTGTTACACAGACGGACTCAACCGAGATTTAGTGCGACTGGTAACTCCTCACGACGTTGGCAACTTCAACTTCGAAGTTGAACTACAAAGCTCATAGGCACGAGACTTCAGACAACTATTTAGAAGCACTAGTGCCACAGGAAACACAAGCCGCTTACGTCAACCTCACAAGGAAGACGTAAAGACGATTTGATCTCACTTCTATGTAGTACCTACTGTACCTTTAGGAGACTCGGCCTTGGCCTCTGTCGTCCAAGCCGCCACAGGACTCCCAGGTTTCTCCTCCTTGACTGCAGGACTAGAGACTTTCAGAGTAACTTCCGGTACGTCACTTCCGGTAGCCTCCTCTTCTGGTACAGGAGCCATGTCCTTTTTCAAGACCACAGTCTGTGGGGAGGCAGCAAGAGATTTCGTGACGGTCACGCCAAGTCCTGGAGAGCCTGGTGTTGCTTTGGGTTGCGTGACAGTGACGCCCATAGCTGCACCCTGAGGCTATATGGAAGAACAACACAAAGAAATGGTAATTATAAATGTGTAATCATAAAGCGTATTAGCCGAAGGGGTCGTTTCTCGACATCGCTCGATATTTTCGGGCCCGATAAACTTTTCGGGTGGTTTTTCGGGTTGTTCGAGTCCCGAAAAATGTTTCTCGAAACATCCCAACCCCCCCGATAATTATCGGGAACCCGAAATCAAAATTATAATTTCCAAACTTTGCTAATACTTTGCGTAAACAAACAATGAAAATGTCGATATCAGGGGACAAAGTGTATCGCCATCGGGCCTAAGAGAGGAGGAAATTACTGCTCGCATGGTAAATGGCTGTTTTACGAGAAGAAACATGCACTTTCGGGGAAATTCAACTTCGCAGGTACTAGTTGGACAAATAAAGTCGCAAAAGAGTGAAAAATCCAAGTTAAGTTTGTTATTTTTCTTCCCTATTCTGAGGATTTTCAGAAACCCGAAAAAGTTTAGGGGAGAAGGGTTTCTCCCCTTATTAAGGGGCGAAAAATGACGCAATTTTATCCGGCCCCAAAAATTCTGGAGTTTCGAGAAACGCAAAATTCGTTGTCCACACGCTTTTCGGGTAATTTACCGTGCCCGAAACGTTTTCGGGCCTTTCGAGAAACGACCTCCAGGTTCGAATTACGCTCCAATGCTCACAAGACAAAAGGTTCAAAAAGAGGCTCTTTCCGAGTTCTAATACATTTATTAGTTATTAGTAATTGTATGCACTTGTATACCGCAAATATCCATATCCATGTTCAAATGCGGTTTACAGATGTGGATGTCTGATCCCTAAGATGCGGACTGCAATTTTATGCATGCAGTATACAATAATGAGTGGTTGTTAGATATATCAGTCTGTGGTGAGCACTGTGGTTGTTTAACGTCCCTCGCATAGTGGGCTGAGAGACGGGACCTCAGTTTATTGTCTCATCCGAAAGACGCATTTACAGTAATTTTAGTAGGCATTGGAGCGTAATTTGAACATGGCCTATTGAGGTGGCGTCGCACTGAAGAGTCTTTTCTAAACGTGTCTGCAATCAAAACGATCGTTATTTTTTAAAATAATCAAATGTCGCAAATGTTTAACTGCGAGACGATGTGCAAATGTTCAAATAATGTATACTTGTCTAGGTCGCAATGTCCATCAGTTTGTGAGATGTCTGATCTCCTAAGATGCGGACTGCAGTTTAACGACGCAGTCACAATCACGAGTGGGGTTATATATCATTGTGTAGTAAGTTCTGTCATTGGGGATAGTCTTCTTCCATTATAGACTGCAAGCCGGCTCTCCAGCGAGTTTTTCTGATACTTGATTTTTTGGGCGCGCGGGATTCCTGTCCTTTCACTTCTTTTCCCCCGCAACACAGGAATCCCGCGCGCAAATAAATAAATAAATAAATAAAATATCCGAAAAACCGGCGCGCAGGCTAGCATTGTTATTGTTGTTGTTACTATAGTAGATGATGTTGTTGCTACCTACCAATGGACCTTTAGACACTGTAATTGTCTTCCCAATACCCGCTGGTGATTGTGCTGCCGCTGTTTTAGAAGCATCCGTATCATCCCCTCCTAACCCGAACGCTGACGTGGCAGTCTGAAGCTTTGCCCTCTCTAAAGCGGACACTATCTGGGTACGCTGTGGCTGACCCCATTGTTTTCTAAATGCCTGCTGAGTGGGGTCCTCGTCGGGCTTGATAACAGCATCGGCCGCGCTAGTAGCTAGACAGAAAACAAATGAAGGAATGGAGATATCTTGTTGTGAAAAAAAAACACCGAGTCAGTCTAAAACTGTCGACTTCCTTGAACGGATGTGAGGAACAAAATGCATTACAGCCAAAACAGTTGTACTGCGACCGCAATTTTAAAGCTGCCGATCGAACAGATGAGGGCCTAATTATGTACCGAGCCACAAACATTTTCTGGCCCGCTTGCCAAGACCGCTCTACTCTTAAATACCCCCCCCCCATATTTTTTGTGTTGTGTTTATGTGAGCAGACGGAATGGCCCGGTTGCCGACATCTCGGCTGCTCGAACCGCTGCTCATATAAACACAACACAAATTTGACAAGGAAAGCAGTCGAGACGCGAGCCATCCGGACAAAAGGGCCAGATAATGTGTTGGAGCTGTCTGCCGCGCCTCCTTGTAAAAAGGCCCTGAGCCAATCAGATTCTTGCCCTGTTTCGCCTAGCGCAGTCGCCTGGCTTCCGTCCTGACATTTGTCTGTTTTCCGTGTCGAGGGAAGCCAGTCGACTGTAGTCTGGTTCAGTCTATTCATAGTTATGGAGCGAAATTGAGACCGGCAACCTTCAAAGGGTCAACATAATAGATAATAATAATAATGGGCAATTCCAGAAAATAAAGGTACCCCCCACGGGCGGCATTTGGAAATTCCGATGGGATGGGGGGGTTTAAGAGCTCGGAATTCTGATTGCAAGGGGGGGTTTTCGAAGCTGGATTTCTTTAACCTCCCGGAATTCTATATGCATGGGGGGGGGGACCATTTTGGAAATTCTGGATGCATGGGGGGGTCAAAAACTAGTGCCGCCCGTGGGGAGGGTACTTTTATTTTCTGGAATTGCCCAATAACTAGATGTGGTGGATGTTAGGAGAGGCTATCACGTGACCCGGCACAGTCTTTCAGTGCGTACTGAATCTTACTGGCTGGATTTGGTACTTCACAAACAAAAGTGGACAAGGAGATTGTCAGGTTTCATACCATTCATAGAGATAAACTATGGTCTGGTTCGTCGTTTTCAAAACGCAGTTCGAGATAGAACGGTTGTCACTGTAATATTACAATACAATACAATTGTTTTTTTGCCGATGGCGTGGGGAGTGGTCGCCCAATCTCCTGAGGCCAGGGCTCACGCTCGACTAATATTGTAGTCACTTTACCTTCCATGTGGGAGGCAGTGGCCTCTAAAGGAAGCATGCGCGGTTTAAAAGGGACCGCTCCCCACTGCTTCCTCGGCGCTTGCTCCTCCTCTTTATTCTGCTTCGCAAGATCAGACAAATCGCCCTACAAATGCGAGACCAAAGGTAAGGTTACTGGGTTTCTCTTTGTTGAAATGCCTCGATCTTAACGTTTGAACTGAATAGTCAAAAAGCTAGTAAATGGCTGTAAATTCGCTACAGATGATATACTTTCTACTAGGCACTTCATGTACTGAATAAAAAGAGCATGAGCCAGCTACGTGTGATTTTTGCTTAAAAGACTACTATACTTAGAATCTGAATCGTTGCTCATGATCATGCGGATAATAATCAATTTTGATCAATATTTTGAACGTTTTTCTTTTAGATTCAAAAATGAGGTAACCAAGATCGCTAGTAAATAAACGAAATAAACGTTTTACTTGTAGACTACTCAATATTTTTACCATAACATAGAAAATACAGCGAATCAAAAAGCAGAACCACCGTTTGATATTTACTGTATTTCTATAAATTACAAGGGAATATTTCATGATAAATTATATACACAGGCTCATATCCTGTCGAGGTGGCAGGATTTTAGACCATTCTCGCGAGCTATCAGAACTGATTCATTACGGACCGCTAAAAATAGTTTAACACCTCTCTCATTTGAGTCTGGGAACTCCCCAGCCTACGTCAATGTATACGAATCGAGTGCCACATGTCTCTAGGCCATGACAATAATTATAGAAGATTTTTTCTGGGGTCTTACCTCAGAGTTCGAGCGGAATAGTGTTGCCATTTTCAAGCCGACTTGGTTTAGAGCGGTCTCCAGACCAACTTCGGCTACTGCAGGTTTTTCTGAAGAAAAAGGTTCATGAATACATTACAGCAAATTGATTCAGAAAATAATCAAAGCCAACGATTTCAAAGGATACGATAGGCCTCTGCCCTTGGCGACCACTATTATAATGGTTAGGAGCCAATAATTTCAGCCGTCCCGTCTGAACTCACCTCGACATTTCTCATCCATTACGTAATCACTGACCCAAAGTCGGTCAGTAGAGTCCGATTGGTTCTACTGGCTAAGCGCAAATTATTTCTTCTTAAGAGAAATGTGCTTACAGCAGTTTGGATGATTATCCACAGCAAATCAAAGATCAGATATGGAGCATCACTTTCATTTTTGTCTTCTAAAGGAACCTTGCTGCCCGCATCATCGCCATGATCATGGCAGCGCAACAGATCAAGAGCATAACGGAAAACAAAACGAACTGTCAAACCGGAAACATAGATTCTAGGTTTTTTTAAAAAGATTCACGCAGAGCCGCTGGACAAAAGATGACAGGCTCTAGACGGTCCTGGAAAGTCCTGTAATTCCTAAAAGGTCGGTCCAGGCTTAAAGAAGTCCTGGAATTTTAAAAATATGCTTAAGGTCATGAAATAGTCCTTGAATTTATCATTGACTTTAGAATATTGATCAGATTCTCTACTCAGTAAGACTTGCAGTCCGTAAGCTGAATTACGCTGGATCTCACGGTGCCAATGGCTGTAAAGCAATCGTAAGCACAGACACTGAGGAAGGTCACTCAGGACTGCGTCCTAGTGGTTCTTTAACGTCCCTCTGGTTCAGGTTAATGTAGCGCATGTGTGAGACGGAAGCAATGGTTTTACGTCAACATCCGAGAAGATGCGACGGTCTAACCATTCTTGGAACGGCTACTTCTCCTCAATTATTTCGAAAAGACCCTGAGTGTTGGTCCATCAACCCCCAACTTTCCGTACAACAGCCCGGCGCTCTACCACTACGGGGGGGGGGGGGGGGGGGTACTCCAATATAGGGAGTCCCCCCCCCCCCCCCCCGGGCTCCCAAGCCACACAACCAACCGCCACAACTGAAGAAGGCGTGCGTTGTCTTGGAAACGTTGTAAAGAAACAACGGTTTTTACTTGACTGTGATTACATAATAGAGTAGTCAAGTGATGACGTCACAAAAAACAAATTTTTGATTTAGCAACATGTGTCCTTGGATTTGGAAAGGGTATAATAATTGAATGCTACACACCAAAAATGAGGCAAATCGGTTGCAACGCGATTTAGATATGGCCCCCTGAATACATAATTTCTTTAACAAATCACTGTATTTTGGTTGCGTTCATAAAGTTTTGAACGCAGTCTAAAATACAGTGATTTGTTGATTTGTTAAAGAAAATTATGTATTCAGGTGGCCATATCTTGGTCGCGTTTCACCTGATTTGCCTCATTGTTTTGCATCCGATCCTCTTTTCATTTTGTCTTTCATCATTCGTGGACTAAAATTGGAAATTCAAGATTTTTCAAATTTATGACGTCACACTTGAGTACTCTATAGATAAGAAAGTCCTGTGGTGAATTCAGACGTCTCCTCTCGCAAAGTGAGGTACGATCGGCTGAAATTCAGGCTAGGATCCAACTGGTGAGTTATCAAAATAGTTAATTTCGGGCAATGTAATACTTATACATGTAATAAATGAAACAATTCCTTACCTTCCCACGCCCATTTCTTAGGTTCAACAGGTCTGTGAAATAAAAGGATTAAAAAGTGATAATAATTACATGTTGTCCCTTTGGGAATCACGCCTGTCTAAAGTATCAAGAAGAACTCTATATACCACTAGATCATTACCGGTTGAATACTGTTGGTTTCTGTTGTTTTTGCTGCTCAGCTTGCTGTCTCTGCCGCTCCTTTGAAAGGATACACGCATTAGTATCAAACCATCACAACAAATGTTTTATTTATAATTGGTTCTTAGATATGGTGCTTCAATGACTAACTTTCAGGCAGAAAGTTCGATCCAGTTGTTCTTACCTGCTCAGCTTTCTCCTTGCCCTCCTTGTTCAGTCGAGCTAACACATCTTTCTTCCTCGCCTCAAGCTGTTTACGCAGCATCCCCGCACGCTCTTCTGCCTGGGCCTGAGGGAACAAAACAATGCAAAGTTATTTAAAAGTCAGAGCCAACAATTTCATCCGACGTATTAAGACAGGTTATTTTACAAATTCGAGCAATGTTTGACCAAAAATACTGCTACTCAATGATTTCTATTCTAATTTGTAGATTTGTGGTCCACATTTCGAAATATCACAAAAGGCAGAGGACTGGGTTCGCGCCGCCACAGAAATAAGCGTTTAAAAATGGAAAAATTCGATAGAATGTATATAGGCGGTGACTGATATCACCATTTTAGGTGCGAAAAATACGTCTATCTGTAAAAACTAAAATTTATTTTCTCAGCTTCCTCTGGAAATTTTTTACCGGCGCGATAATACACGAACACTACCATGAAGACCTTTGAAATGAGACTAAATTCAAAGCAACAACTTTTTTTTTTCGAGTAAAAAGATTTTTTGCCGCTTTCTGGCAAAATTGCTCGAAGTTCTAAAAACATCTGTCTTAAATAACATAAATAAATGCGATATTATTCCGGCTTTTGTTCTTGAGATGTCCTTTCGCGGTCAGTTTTGCAAAACAAACATACCAGGCATAATTCGCGCCCGGCAGAACGCAATCAAAAATTGATCGATTTGTATGATGGTTTTGGCTAAAGAGTTGTGTTTTAAGAAGGAATCAACTAGCAGTTGACAAAAATCTTGTACCAAGTTCATTTCATTGCATTGCAAACTTTGTGGGACTGTTTTCAATATCTTGTGAAAAGAAACCATTTCCAATAACCCTAGCCTGCGAATGCCGACACCACTTGGCGCTCGTCGAAAGAGACTCTCGTCAAGAGTCTCTTCCGACGAGCGCGAAGTGGTGTCGGCTTTCGCAGGCTACAATAACCCCAAACACTGAATTTTGAATTTCTTACAAGCACTGGGTAAGGTAGTGGTCTGAGATTGACAACAAATGTTTTCCCGTGTTCGCACTATTTGTTTCAACTTTGAAACTTTTTACAGGCTCCAATGGGAATGTTTTTGGTGTTACTACAGCTAATGAGTAACATCTATAGCTTTTAAAAGTGCAAACACGATTCCAAAAGACGTGATTTTACTCTGGTACAAGATTTCTGTCCACAAAGCCTCGTAATTGGTTCGTGATCTTTTATGAAAGACGTTTTTTCCAAAACATCATATCAGGTTTTGATTTTTGACTTTGCTGTTCCGCCAATCAAACCATCTGAGCCAATGAAACTCTTGCCCTGTTTCGCCTAGTGCAGTTAACTGGCTTCTCTCTGAACTAAAACCAGACAACATCGCGACGGAAAGCCAGGCGACTGCACTAGGCGAAAAAGGACAAGAAACTGATTGGCTCATTTGACTGGCAAAACAGCAAAGCCAGAAACAACTCGATGTTTGAACACGCGGGTCGCGATGCAACGATTTCAAATAAGTGTTAAGTATTATATTGTAACGCGCCCATGTATGTACCTTCAGTGCTGCTATCTTCTTCTTCCGTGCATCAGGATCAAATCTTGGATCACCTGCTAACTTGACTTCTTCCTTCTGAAAAGAGAAAACATATTACTGTTACCACCCCTCGAATAGGCTTGGTTTCCAGCCTCAGTTTCCAGCCGTGGCATCCTCCCAGACCCACGCCAGACGGCTGCGAGCATGATTGAAGCGTGACGCTGCGACTAGGTTTTGAAAAGTTTGTATCGCAGACATTTGGGTGTCAAAACTTATATAGTTGTGCAGCAGAACCTTTCGCATGGGAAACGTTTAAAGTTTTGAATACTAAACTTGGAGAAATCCGCTAAATAAAAATACTAAATATTTAAGTTTATCTAGTTTAGGCAAGTTCAAGGTCAAAACTAATATAATCGAATAGAAATTACAATTTTACCGTTGAAATATGATCGCGTGCTTCGCAAACTTTCCAGATATAACTAAAAGTTTTAACACCCAAACGTCTGCGATTAGCGTCAAGCGTCATCCAAGCTTGGAAATGGTAGTATATATTATTTCTACACCAACAATATTTAAAACTTCGTTTTCAGTGTTCTGCTGCTCGTGGGTAGGCTTGCCATAAAATGCCTTCTTTGCTTGCATGATCAAACTCAAGAACAAATACGCAAGTATCGCATGACAGCTACTGAGATGCCTGAAGATGACCGTGCGATACGGTCGCAACGTCGCACTGTTGTGTCCAATATCTATATTCCAGTAAGGGAATTATTAGCCGTATTCACACTAGAGACGGAAAACTCGTCTTAGTGTGAAACCGGAACGAGACGGATTTTTGACGGGAAATCGTCTGAGTTCATATCAGACGGAAAACTCGTCAGACGAAAAACCCGTCATGAAGGTTTCCGTCCTCTAGTGTGAATACGGCTATTAGTCTTGAATGATTGAAAATATACATTGCCATCAAATTGCCTTATTTTTCCAAAGTGTTCCTTCAAAGCTGATCACGTCACATGCTGTGGCTGTTTGTGTGTCGGCGGTTGCAGGACGTTGGAAAGAGCAGTGGCACATTTTCCAGCAAGAAGAACGATAATACAAACATAAATAATAACAAAACAAAGTGAACTGACCTTCAGACCGGGGGCGGCTTCAAGGGGACCCCTTATCCCCGCCATGCGCCGCTGTACATCGAGTCGCTCTTGGTAGTTTTGACGACGAATTGCTTCAAGTCTGGCGAGATAGTCCTAATAACATGAAAGGACCGCCTGAGAAAATTTCTAGATGGGATTTTCTAGGGAACGCAATGCAGCTACTAGGCGAGTTTGAGCTCATTTTGTATCATGGGTAAACCTAGCGAGATCAGGCGGAAACCATACGTCGAGACAATCAAAATAAAGAAAAATGAGAAAGAAATACCTTATCCTTGCCATTTCGTCCAACATTGTTTGAGACCGCTGGTTTGGCTGAAACAAGTAACAAAGTTATTTGTATTGTCAAAAGGTACGATAGCTCTTGAATGACCTTTTGTGCTCATATACAAATACAGAAAGGCAGATTACCGTAAACCACATCGAACTTATTACAGACAAGAGCCTGTGCGGCTTTATGATCTGGCGTGTGATGATCTCTATGCATAAAAGACGAGCACCCGCGATCTGCCGAATAGGCCGACCAGCATGCGCCGAACTACTGAGTTACTGTTAAGGTTGCTGTAGTTGTTGTTGTTGTTGCCACGGTTTGTTGTTACTTATGCTGTTGCTTTTGTTATCTAAGCTGCTGGTGTTAGTGTTGTCGTTTTTCTGTGGTTCCCGTGAATTGTTGTCATTGTTGTTGTAGTTATGGCAAGTGTTTGTACTGTTATTGTTGCTGCTGTAGTTGTAACTTTTGTTTCTGATTAATTATTACCGTTGTTGCTGTTATTAATTTTGTTTTTATTAATGTTTTTGTTACTTTTAACTGTTGTTTCTCCTGTTGTTATTGTTACTTTCACTGCTCCCACTAAGTATAACGAGGTCAAATACCTTGGTCTTCAACTGGAGGCTTGTACTCCTAATAAAAAAGAGGTGGTAAGGTGAGGTGAGACGAACATTGAAAGGGCTGAGATACTTCCAGTCCAGATATAGTACACCTACGCGCGATCACAGACAGAGATAAGCAATTTTTCTTTGAGTGCGAGTAACGTGGTCCAGGACAGGACTAGAACATTTCACAAACTCATTCAGACCCATTACAGAACACATGGTGTCAAGCGGTAGGGTGGTTCACAAAAATAGGAAAAAAGGAATTTAAGGGTTAAAAAAATAGGCAGATTTGACCAAAAATAGGAAAAGAAAGAGGTTTGTGGATTAATTAAATTAAGATCCTATTTATCGGAGAGCAGTGTCCATATTTGGTATTAAGTGGCAAATTGGGGTCGTAATTGGTTATTTTCCTAGGTGATCTTTCAGGCTCGCAGGATTACAGGAAATGTAGAAAGTTTTGATGCAAAATTGACTTCATTAGACTTACCTTTTGCAGTCAAAAGCTTTAAATTTTAGGAAAAATAGGGTTTGTCCAAAAAAAGGGAGAAAATAGGAATGCGCCCAAAATATAGGAAAATAGGATTTTGACACCCTGAGAACAGTTTCTGGCGTCAGCTTGTTTCGACCATAACAAAAACTAGACCACTTACATATCCGCCATAGTCGGCCTGAGCGCGTCGCTTGTTCATGGCGGCAGCTCGTTTCCTGTTCAAGAACTCTTCTCTTATACGCGCTTGTTCGGCCGCGCCTGCAGCTTGCGCCCTGAAATAGAGAAGCACGGAAGACTCAACGTTAGTACCCCTCAGAAGAAAACATGTAAGGTCAATATCCCCTAAGAGAAAGCCAAAGAAGATCTCATTTTATCATCCCCTCAGGGAAACTCTTCTGTAGGGGGTCAGGGGATAAAGAATGGAATGGCCCGAATAGAAAATCCCCCGGGAAAATCTACTCGTCTTTCGTATGACTGGTCCAACATTAAGGGTTAAGGTAGGTATCTGAGGTACACTTGATAGTGTATGGAGAAAAAACACGATTCAGTTTTTGTTTTGCCGCGTGATCATGTGAACTAATAGCATATTCTAGAAGACTCTAAACGCGACAGAACAACACGAGGCAATAGTGCTGGTTAGTCGTCACGAGCATAAGCGCAAAGGTAGGTCACTGTTTTCTTTCTATACTATTTCTATTCTATTTATGTGTCTGTGTAAGGAACGTCAGTGTTTCCCGCCCCTTTTAGCGCGCGCGCGTTCGACAAAGGAAGCCCGCAACACAAATATTTTGCTAAAGCTACGAATGAACATCACACAGTCACTTTTCTTTTCTGTAAGGAAATTTTGAGGACTTGAAAAGGTTCAACTGTAATTGAAATAATATCAGGTAAGTTCGACGCCTACCCTGATATTCAAATGCATGCAAGGTTGATTGTGAAACTATAGGGCAGGCTCAGAAACAGGATCACAAATCTTTTAGCAGCTAAACGTTTGCGTCACAAGGTGAGAGGTTCTTTTCTGATGGCTATCCGAAAGTTTAATACATAGATTTAGCCACTGGCTAAAAGCGGAGCTCCCGGTTACATATTTTTTTGTTAACGGACGCGCAGTATTTTCCGCCGAAATGAAATACGGGTTTTGCGTTTCCTGTGGTAGGGGCGCGCAGACACGGACGCGCCCCCGATACCCAAATGGGAATACCGCTGAACCATGAAAAATGAAGTCCATCGTATACCCGAGCTCTATTGTATTCTTCCTGCGATACCTATGGTGCTCCGCTCTGCGGCCTTCGGCCGCCAAGGAGCTCCGCTATTACTTCCCGAGTGGATCTTTTAAAGCTCCTTGAAGGCCAGCATGGTTATGTATTACTCAAGACAGTAACGTTTAAAAAGAACCCACAACAAATTTGTCTCCTCTTACCTATTTATCTCGCCCTGTCTGGCCGCTTCCCATGCAGGGTTAGGGTGGGCTGGGACCTGGTGAGCTGATATCGGTCTCTTGTAATCAGGGACAGGAATGTTTTCCTTTTGCTCTTGCGCCGAGTGCGGTCTTGCGAGTTTGACCGGAATTTGGTACTTCTGCATTGGCTGTGGTTGTTTGTTCTGTAGAAATATAATAAGGGGAACCCTAGGTAGAAAAACGTCAACTCAAACGGGCTGTTCCGTTCAGTATCCGCTCCCCCTTATCAAGGAACCGAACTTTAACAATTCCACAGGGGTCTTTCCACTTTCCGCCTTTGCGGCTTGACGCTGGAATTTCCGCCGGATCTCTCTTTTTACCCCAGAATTTCCACAGGGAATTAATTTGCAGCAAGGCCAGTAAGATACAGAGAATACGAAGGAAATCACTAAACTGTTACCACCCGGGGTACAAATGATCGATTGCATTTGGGAAAACGATCGACCGCTTTTTGATTTCGGTTAAGTAAATTTGAAAAACGATCAAACGAAATGATCACCTGACTTGATCAAAATGATCACATGACTTGCATTTCTTTTGTTTGCCGTAGAAATGTACCAAATATGGTCATCACGTGAGTTAACCGAAACCAAAAAGCGGTTGATCGTTTTCTAACAGTTTAGTGATTTCCGTAGTATTACATGGCAAGAACTTAAGTTAAGTGAACTTAAGTTCTTGCCACGTCATAATTTGATACTCTGAGTCAGATGAATTGCAAAAAATAAAGACAAATTAAATTTCATTCTTGCCGAGAAGTGATATCGTATCACTTCACTGATACGATTTTTATTCACTGCTTTATCACATGGATATCTGGTCACAGTATATAATAAAGTCGCGCATGAAAAACTGAGACGATGAGGCACAGTCTCGTGTGCACAAACGAATAAAGCTACTGATTGAGGTGTCCAGGGTAACCAAGACATTGCCGAATTGCTGGAAAATCTAGTCTCCCGTAATGAGTGTAGGATTGTAGGGGGAAATACAACAGAAAACACAGGGTAAATTCACATGGAAAGTTATCGCGGTACCAATACAAACTTACCACAATGTCAGCTTGAATGGGTTTCACACTTGGCCCGGGGTCCGATGATTTCCTTATTATCGCCTCTTTCTAATCATAAAATCATGAAAGATGTTTCATGCGATGCTGGAATAGTGGCACAGGATAAAGATCACAGGAAATAGATAGATAATAATAATAATAATAATAATATAATAATAATACTTTATTTATACACAGTAATTACATTCAGCTAAAAATCTAGAAATACTGGTTTACAAGTAAGCCGTGTGTCATTAACCTATACATTTACAAAATAAAAATACTCAGAAGAAGAAAAAGACCCGAAACCCAAACCATTATATACATATCCCACCCCATGTAACAAATTTATAAGACTAATTACACTTAGCAAAGTTGTTTCTAAAACTAAAAATAGATGGAGCATCTCTAAGGTTATTAGGAAGAGAGTTCCATACTGCAGCTCCGCGATAGGAAAGGCTACGCTTCTTAAACTCAGTGTTGGGCTAATAGATAAAGTCAAATAGTTTTTTATCCTCTGAGGTTGGCTACTCTTGCCTGGAAAGTGAGCATTGTGTGACAAAGAGATGCATTACGCGACAAAGTAAAGAGTTGCCTCTGACGAGAAGCACTGTGCAACAAAGTCATACATTGGTGACAAAGTTGTGTTGCGTGACAAAATTAGCAATTGCAAGTTACATGTTATGTTATGTATAAATTTTGAGTGATAAGCTTTGCGTGACAAACTCAATCGTTGCGTGACAAACACAATCGTTGCGTGACTATCAAGCAATGCGTGTTATAGTCAAGCGTTGCGTGACCTCAGTCCGGGTTACTGGGAGGAGACTGAGACAAGGGTATAACAAAAGAACAATTCAAACAGAAAGCATCTTACATCAGGCGAGAGCCCCACACTCATGGTGTTTTTCCATCCTTGTTCCCTCGCTCGGTTCATCTGGACACGCTGTAATACACAAAAACAAATGTAATAATTTCCTTCCAGAGATTTAACTTTAAAAAACATATTTTGAAAAACTGTTTATATCAAAAACTCGTTACCCAGAGCTCGAAAGAGCGTTTACTGACACGCTGAGCGAAGCGAGGAGCCTCTAGCCTCATGGTCTTCTGAGTTCCAGTCACACGTGGTTTCAAATTTCTTTGACCTGGGCTACTGCTTTGACTCAAATTTTTTTGAATTTCAGAAAGGGGGGCTGGATAGGGATAATATAGGGACCAAAAGGTTAAAGAGTCTGTGTCAGCCGCCATTTTAACAGCATAGCAACATACCAAGTCGGAGAAAGCATCCATTTCCATCGGCTGATTTAGAGAATATAGAGCAATGTTCTAAATTGAATTTGGTAAAGCAAATTTGAAACTTTGTTTTCAGATGTTTATTAAGAGATTTCTACACGTAATTCGTCTTCTAATTCTGAACGAAAACAATAACAAAGGAGTGGCTGACATGGCTCTTTAACATTCCCATCAGCAAAAACAGTAAATGTATGAGATAATATCTCTCGAAAAAAGGGCGACTTCAGCCCCCCTTTGCCCCCCCCCCCCCCCTTGATCCGCCCTTGTTGGTACCAGGGGTGCTCATAAGGTGACTTCAGTAGTATATGTGGTACAATAATGTACATGATATTCACGTGCCTGTTGTCTTTCCCATCTCTGTTGCTGCACTTTTTTCATGCGCTCTTGATACATCTGGTCCTGCGTTAAAGGGGCGATGTCACAATTTTAATGCAGTGCAATTCACAAGAAGTAAGCAAAATAATCATCTGTGCTCGTTAAACAATGTTTCAATTGCCAGAAAAGTACACATTTGGAGTATTTAAAACAACAACAACATCTTTATTCAGCACTCGTAAAATATAAATACAGAGATTTCTAGGAAACATTCAGAATACACACTGGAGCGCCAGCCATTTCGAAATAGCAGAAGCTAGTCGAGCTAAATGGCTACGGCGGAGAAAAATGTAGAGCAAAATACAATACGACAAGCTAGCAAATACAAAAGAGACAATAAAGAACAAGGAACAAACAATATGGCAAAGGAAAACTAAAATGTAGTTGTTTAATACAAATGAGAGGAAATTCAGAAAGTCATAAGACTTAAGTTTCATATTTGTCCAGAACGGACGCTATCGAGCGGATGGAATTAGATTGCGAAATGGCCTCTGTTTTTTTTTTACTACGCTGAACAGAAGATGCAATTTTCACGGTTCGTTTTTCTTTCTTAGATATAAGTTGAAGCACAACGTAGGATTCTTGGTTGTTTTTATAGACCACTGGTCTCATTTTTTAACATTTTGTTGAAACAAGAGATTGTTTCTCGTGCAATGTTGCTATGGCAACACACCATACCTGGTTTTGCATCATTTCTTTCCGTCTTCTTTCCCGTGCATCCATTTCTTTTCTCTTATCTGCCAGTTTACCCTGCAAAGAGAAGTAATGAAAATGACTAACTACTACAGATCTCACCACACTGTCGTGTTGTGTTTGAAATTCATGCTGCTACCACGCCCACAAACATCTACAAGTTTGCCTACATTCCTTTGCTCACGTGAATTTCAAAGGTCTGCCGATTTCACAGGATTTTCTTGGACACTGCAAAAGCATCAAAGAAACGGCGCCAAATGAACTTATCAAGGCCTAAATTACTTGGAAATGCAAACAATCATCCCTCAAAGTTACTTAAGTACAAATAACTAAGATTGTTGCCTAAAATATGTCTTGTTTATGGTTTTTCATTCATGCTAAACTCCCGCCAAAAAACGACAGCAGACAAAAGCGTTACACAATGGACATAATCTCGACAAAACACGGACGAATAAGGCCGAGTCGCAGACGTTTGTGAGTGTGGTAGTGGCAGTGAAAACACCCTTTATCGCGCCGGTCCCTGGGTTCCCTATGCGGAAAAAAAAAAGTTTGAGCGGAAACATTCCAGGTCTGCTTTCATAAGCGAATCAGTTATCAGCACACGCCCTTCGCATTAAAAACAAATAGGATAAATAGCATTTAAAGGGGGTACAGAAGTAAGAAATAATCATGTTAGCTGTTTGGCAACACCACAGCCATTCTCATCGCTGATTGGCTGATGTTTAACGTTGGGGCATGGGCAGAAAGGTGTTTATCTCAACGGCTCTCAAGAAGCGCTATCCTGTATTTTCCAGTCTGAATTTTCGCGGCTGAGCAAAAATAGCGCTGCATCCTCGAGCATGCAACTGTGGTCATCAGTGTGGAATACTTCTGCTCGTCACTTGGGCTTCATCTTGCATAGGCAATCCCGGGACCGGACGGGAAAGGACGGCTCTTTACTATAGTCACCAGTGCACAGAAATGAAAATAACGCGTACCGGGTCGTTTGCACGAATTGGTCTCTTGGCTGGTTCACCGCCAGAGCTCGGCTTCCTATAGCAAAAACAAAAGCACGCACAAAATATTATTTGAATAAGGGCATGCGTTAACATCTAGTAAACCCATGCCCTCAGGTGCTTAATATCTACAGGATATTGAAGTCGTGCAACACAGATTTGAGTGAAAGCAGAGTTTCGAAGGACATGTGATCAAATGCGCCCAATGTTTCACTGTTTCACATGAGATATTCTTTCTTTGTTATATAGCGAGTGCTCACTCCAACCGAGCGCGCGCTCTCATTGGCTAAATCAAGGTCACGTGGTGAAGTACAAATCAAATATTCCCTGATCACTCAATATTGCGAAACATTATTGACCGGTTGAGGAATATTGCTTTCGCGCGTCGCGTTTGAGAGCGAGAAAAAATAAAAGTTTATTGTAAACACGCGAGTCTTATTTACAAAAACCTTTGCTAATTTTGAATAGTTTTTGCTAATGCAAGAAAATTGGGTTATTTAGGAGTGTTTTCCCTTTACATGATGCAGTCGGCGCACACTTTGTAACTTCACTTTCATTCTTGAAATACGTTGGTTTTGACTTAATAATTGCAGTATGTTTTCTGCTATATAACAAACTCGACTTCGTCTCGGGAAACATCGAGATTCTCGGGAAACAAAACTGATGTTTCCCTCGGGAGCAGTCATTAAGTATTTAATATTGTTTTGGTAGCACGTTACTCGCCCTCTGCCCTCGCATCATGTTCAAGGATCCCGAGGCCTGCGGGACCTTCCAGAAGGGTCACCCCACAAAGGAGTGAATGTTCGCGACTGTCACAGGGAATTTCTGCAGAAACCCATCCATGGGAAAATCTGCATTTCCCATGGTAGAAGAATGGGAAGTGTTCGGATTTCCCATGGCTATCCTTGTGAATTCCGAACACTTCCCATGCGTGTGCCTTAGAAAATTCAGCTTCTCCCACGGATGGGTTTCTGCAGAAATTCCCTGTCTGTACCCTCGTACTTACTTTGGTGGTTTCTTCTTAGCAACTGAAACTCCATATTTAGCCTTGGGATCACTAAACTTTGGATGTGCTGCAAATATCGGAATGTGAAAAGTTAACACATCAAATTTAACAAAAATAACACGCGAGAATTCAGAATGCACACGTTACACAGCAAACACGTTAAGCGACCAAATAGCACGTTTAGAGATCAGTCAACTAGTAAAAGTCAATAATATATTTTAGATTCTTTTTTATTGTTCAACAAAATGTTTTTTGGACTCTTTATAGCTTACCTGCAGCTGGTTTAGGTGCAGGGCCGACTCTAGGATGAAGAGCCCTCTGAGGTGGCATACCAAACGGTTTGCGATGAAGAACAGTGTGACTAAACTCGTCCTCAATAACCTGGAGGCATAAATTATGAACAATTGATAAAGACTTTCCAAGTTACATAGCAAGGAAAAGAGCGTGGAGGCTTTCTACATGTATGTCTTCCCTTATGCCAGGAGTGATTTTCTTTTTCTTCCCTGTAACACAACTTACACACACACATCATTTAGAGAAATTACGGTAGGAACTGGAACTATTTGAACAAGATTTGTAGACAAACATTGTATATTTTATGCCCACCTCCTCAATAGAGGATAGGGGGACCATCCTAGAATTTAACTGAGAAAGCTTTATTTTATTGGGCATCATTACCTCTTTTGGGAAAGCTGAAAAGTCTTATTTTTGATTTAAACAAATCCCTAGCAGTGTCTTGTAATCATTTTTCCATAGTCATTTTGAGTTTTAACATAATTCTCTTGTTCATACCTCTTGGGATAAGAACTTTTCTATTCTCTTCTGGATAAAGTTCTTCTTCAGTACAGTGTTAACAGATGGTCTGTCACTAAGATCACAAGAAGAACATGGTTTAAATTGAAATTCCAGTAACATGCCTCATGGCATTTAGCTGTTACAGCTTTTAGAAAACTTTCCAATTATTCCATAGCTATGGAGAGAGCGAATGGGGTATGGAGAACTGCATTTTCTCTAAACTTTTCCCAAACTTATTACTCCGCTTTAGCCTGTGTAGCGGCTCTAAAAGGGAAGGGGAGGGAGTCGGGGCGAGCGAAAACCGGAACCCCTTGCGGCCCGTGCTATTTCCGGTTTTCGCTCGCCCTGACTCCCTCCCCCTCCCTTTTAGAGCCGCTACGCAGGCTAACTCCGCTTTTGCACTTCACTCTATCAGTATTCCTTGCAGCCTGAGAGTATGCTATACACGTCGAGCACCTTAAGGACTGAGCAGACCTTTTCCTGGCCTCCTTCTAGAAAAACCAACCCTGGAAAATTAAAAGCTGTAGAACTGCATGTAGTCAGTGATCCCTGTTCCAGGGGGAAAATGATATGCTTTGTTACAGCATTTTACAGTACATGTACTGCAGGGCCAAAAATTGCAACCATATCAGTCGCAAAAGCGACCAAAATTTTCCACTTTGGTTGCAAAATATCGACTATTTTTGTAAATGTTTCATAAGGCTTGCAATCGTGCGACTAAAAGTTATCTTTCCACAAAATTGGGACCATAAATATGTGTTAATTTTGAGCCCTGTAATGTGTAGTTCTGTTTGGGCTTGCATTGCACTATATGGAAGGGTTTCAGGACTCAGTGGGGAAGCCTTATTTGAAACACTGTGTGATGTCCCACATGGAAGCTGCTGAGACTTACTGTGGGTTTCTCTTGAGTAACTGGGCAACTAGTGATCTAACATCTCCACTGTATCTTAGTGGAATGGGTGGGTAGGAACCCCTGGAAAATAGTACCATAATTTGCAATATTAGATAAAAACACATGAAAGATTATCATTATCAACAAAATCATTGACATCATAATCATCAGCCATCAAAATCACCATGATTACTCATAGTGGGTAAGCCTCAAACGTCCAGACCTAAAATTGGACTAGTTTACATGTTGTGTTCACTAGAAGTGTTTTGATTGGCAGACACCTATCCTTAAACATGTTTCAATCCAGTAGTTTGTAGATATGCATAATTGGCTAACCAAGGCTGACCTTGATTACCTATAACACATACATGTACATGTAAATGGTTATGCTGTGCATGTACTGATAAATCAGATTACAATTTCCTGATAAACTATACTCTTGTACGATTCCCCCAAAAACATTTGCAATGGACTTTCAAATGGAAATGCTCTATTTCCAATATAATCAATAAAAAACATTTAAGGAAAAAACAGGACACTTCCCATTCATGTTTTCTCACTTGGATATTCTTTGAAATTCAGTGGATTTTATTACCACTTATGGGAATTCCTCAATACCCATTTAATTTTGTATATTTGGACATTTCTCAAAGGAAACCCATTGCCAGGGACTGTTCTGTTTTTCAAAAAAATGCTGTTTGGTACAAAATTCCTGTGATACTGACCTTATAATTTTCAGCACTAAATTCTTCATATTTCCAGCCTCAAACTGAAAACAAGGTTGAATGTTATTCCAAAAATCACTGCACAACAATAGACAAGTGAGTCAAATCAACTTACTGCATGTTTAAGGGTCAGCATCTCATACAGGACACAACCTAGGGACCATACGTCACTGGAAAGAACAATGGAAATAATACATACTTTACTCACACAAACAATCACAAACACAGGATAGCCTTATTGCAGCCTATCCCTGGGTGTTTTTATTGCTGAAAACCCATGACCACACAGCTAAAACATCCAAGATGGTGCCCGATCAATGAACAGACCAGGTTTTCTGCGATAAAAACACACAGGAACCACCTGCAAGCAGGCTATACCTACAGGATGGTGGAGTCTTAGCAAAACATTAAGAATCCCCCTGACATATTTCAATGGATGTCTCAGAATATCAGATGTCCACATTTTTGAATTCCAAGAGCTACCAGTACTTTCCGCGTGCTTTCTGCTTTCTTACAAACACAAGGGGGATGTTGGGAGAACTGATCAAAACTTGAAAGACACGAGCCGAAGGCAAGTGTCTTTCAAGTTTTATCAGTTTGACCAACATTCCCCGAGTGTTTGTAAGAAACCAGAGAGCACGCAGAAAGTATTTTTATTGCTTTTAGAAAATAACATACACACGCGCGACAGCGTTGCGTCTATGCATTTTCCTTGGCACATATCACAGGGTTCGTATGTTTTCTGAAAGACAAAAATCCAGGATTTTCCAGGAAGTCTTTAGATATTTTTACAGGAGTTTTCCAGGAGTGTTTATTGTGTAGAAATGCCCCCTCCCCCCCAAAAAACATGATAAGTCTGGAGGATGTCATAGTTTGCAGCCCAAAATCATATTCACGAAACTGACTGATTCAACCACATTTGAGTTGAAACATTTTTCCAGGAGTTTTCCAGGATTTTCCTTAAAATTCAAGGACTTTCAAGGACTTTCCAAGAAGGAAATGAAAATCCAGGATATTCAAGGATTTCCAGAATGCGTACGAACCCTGTATCATGTTACTCCTACTACTGGTATGTACTTTGGGGGGAGGTGGGGAATGGGAGGGGTGGATCATGCACACTTCACATTTACTAACAAGTAGTATTAATACTAACCTCTTATTGTTATATGGTCTGTTTTCCACTATTTCAGGGGACAGGTAATATGGCGTGCCAATACAGGTCCTTGCCAGCTCAACAGTACTAACAAGAAAACAAAAACATGTACGATTTTTACAGTAGTAGAAGATCATCAACTTAAGGCATCTGTTCAACAGGGCATCTGGGGAAGTGCGGCAGTGTGATTCCACACTTTTGCCCAAAAATTCGCATTCTAAACCGCATTTTCACACTTTCTTCGCACTTTTCTGCACTTTTTAAGAAAATAACTAAAAATTGTGTGAAAAAATTCCTTCTAAACACGGTAATTTCAAAGATTTGCAGGAAAACAAAATACACAGGAGAAAGAAAAACGTTGGATGTTAGAAGTTTGTTTATTTGAACTTAAAAGCCGTAAATATCCTATGAAACTGCCGGAGCCATTTACCGTAGTCTGATGTAGTCTATGGTGATGACAAATCAGTGTTTTTTTTTTTTTTTTCGCATGAAGTTTACATTTTGGAGAACTTTAGACCATTTATTATTGCAAGATATTGTTATGAACAACGCATGCAGTTAAATTAATGTTACAGGAGTTGATTGTCTGGCGATATAGGCGCTCTTAGTGATTTTGGGGGTTCGAGTTTTAAATGACTGATGGCGCGCAAGCAAGCACGGTGAGCCCTTCTTTTTTTGCATTTTTCCATAGTTCTTGACTTAAATATTGATCATGCGGTGTTTAATAAGTTACCGCTGTTACATCAATTTCAACGAAATTACTTAAAAAATGACAAAACAAATAGAAAATCAACAGAAACGACTCGTTATGATTCCCCCAAAAGCACAAACTACAAATTAAAGAAAATAATTTACCACACTTTTCCGCACTTTTGAATGTTTTATCGCACTTTTTTCCGCACATTTTTCTAAAAAAGCCCGCACTTTTCCGCACTTTTTTGCCGTTTTTTTGCCGCACTTCCCCAGATGCCCTGGTTCAAACAAAACTACATGTTGTATGAAACCTGTGTTACCTGTGTAAAACTCTAGCAATTCCAAAGTCACCCATTTTGACAATGCCATGGCGTGTAAGAAATATGTTCTACCAAAACAAAAGAAAGGAAGAACTGTTAAATCATGTACATTGTACTCTTAGCAGCCCAGAAAAAAAATTGGGTGCTAACTGTTTAATAGTTATGTCTGTAGTATGAGAAATGTGTGAGCAGTTTACATGTTAGCCTTATATTAAGCCATATGTTTCATATAATGCTGTCCCCGATTCATCAGTGAATTCCCCCTCCCTCCCAAAATGTCTGGACCCACCCCTGATATGTGCAGTTTGTCCTTTGGTATAACATAAGTCATAAGTCAAACTGACCTGTGATTTGATGTCCCTGTGCAAAATCTTCCTGTCATGAACATGCTTAAGTCCAAGGCAGATCTGAACAAACCAGTCCATGACCTACATGTACCGGTAGGATAAACACAAGTGTGAGAATCATGATCACATTCAAACTGAATATGACATGCAGACTAGTGCATAATACACACCTGTTCCTCTGAGAATAGAATTCCTCGTTGACCATTTATTTTCTTATATAAATCACCTGTTGAAACGGAATATAATTAAAATATTTTACAATTGCATTTCTAATAAATGATTCCAGCTAGGTACAAGCGCTCATGCTCTCTTTTCTTTAGAAATGGTTTCAGAATGTAACACAACTACCAGGATGCAAAGTGTGCTTGCAAGGCAATCGGTTCATGAAATGCAACAAAACTTACTGACATGTAGCAGGGGTGCAGCCAGGATTTGAGAAAAGGGGGGTCACATCTGTACAAAAGTATGGTTCCCTTTTCCAGCTTTCCGATTTTTTTCTTAATGTTTAGTACTGTAGTTTTCTTCTAAAAAGGAGGGGTCACAGGCACCCTAGGACTACCCCCTAGCTACGTCCCTGTGCAGCACATGCATACACTATAGCCATTGTCCATTGTTTTGCTTATAATTGTACCCATTAAAAAAGTCCAACATACCTCCATCACAGTAGTCCATAACAATGTACAGATTCCCATTTTCTGCAGTAAAGAACAAATGCCAAGTGAGCTACATATTTGATAATTTTCATTGACTGTTATTATACAAATTTGATGTCTGAGCATAGAGTAATTTCAGATGAGTATTGAAATAGAAACACATATTGGTACGCTGTACTAATAGGCCGTTATCACACAAAATTGATTAATAATATTTAATAGTTATCAGAAAATGAAATCCAGTATTCAATTCTACACATCCGTATTAGTAAAATTGCAAAGTTTGGTGAAGATTGCTTGAATATTGACTGAGATATGAACTTTCAAAACATTGTAAATCTGGCTTATTTTTTGCAAGAAATGTATGGGAAAATACATCGAAACGAGACTGGACGGACATCCTCGACTTGACGTATTTGCCCATACATTTCTTTGTAAAAAGTAAGCCAGAATACAAAGTTTTGAAAATTCATATCTCAGCCAGTTTTCAAGTAATTCTTTTGAAACTTTGCAATTTTACTATACGGATGTGTAGAATTGAAAACTGGATTTCATTTTCTGAAAACTATTAAATATTATTAAACAATTTTGCATGATGAAATGAAAAAAAAATTCAACAACCATCCGATCAGAGGATGAATATCAAATACCTCAACCAACAGCAACAAATGTATTAGAAAATGCAAGTCTGATATAATTTCAACACTTGTCTGTAATGGTATGCAGGATTTCACGGACTTTTGCCAATTTCACAGGATTTCAAGGATTTACCTAAATTTTGTGGGCCCGCACCCGGGCGAAATATCAGAAGGTCTGACTATTAAGCACTACATGGTGAATGATACAATTATAGTGAATGATAAGTTAAACATGTTACTGATTATACCTTCAAAAGATTCTTGATATGAAACAATGTTAGGGTGTTTAAGTTGTGAAAGAACTTTGACCTGAAAAATAAACAATGCAAAAGTGTCAATTTCATTTCGTTGTGAATTCAAATGAATTAGAAAAGCAAATGTAGTCTTCCATTTTGGGCCTGATTACAGGCCCATAGCCAAAAATATTTATTGAGGCAGAGTGAGGTTAAGGCGGGTTAAACATTTCTCATTTTAAAATTCGTTCTGGTTCTTTCAGTAAAAAAAATTGGAAATTTGATAATTTTTACTGAGTGCCTTGCTTGCCTCATGCCTTGCTTGAACGCGCCTTGCTTGAGTGCCTTGCCTTGAGTGCCTTGAGTGCCTTGCTTGAACGCGCATGCTCGTGCCCGTTAGCCGTGCCTATCTCGGCTCCGTACTTTTCTGTTCTGGATACATCATTCAAGGGAGCAGTACGGTTCAAGTTAATATCAAGATCATTCTAAGGATTAGGGCAACACTTTAGGCCGACCTACTGGTTATTACTATCTTATATGTAGCAGGATGAACATCTACGTGTTACAACTTCTGCTAGTTGGTTTAGCTCTTGGGCATATTGTTCCAGAACCAATATTAATCCCACGGGAGTTGCCGAACAATGGGCCTTTACATCCAAGCCCTTTCCGCGAGCTTAGATCACGAAACGATAAAGAGCTATTGGTGGAGTCCTTGCGGCGTAATACTCTTCGACTTCTCGCCGTGAAAGGCCATTACTCGGGATCGAAATCAAGATATCTTATCTTGTTATTAGTGCTGGCTGGAGACACAAGTGTCAACAAAAGCCCTGGCCCTGGTAAATTCCCATGTGGTGTTTGCACGAAGTCAGTCAGATCTAATCAACCAGCGATTGAATGTGAACAATGCCTCCTATGGTATCATAAAAAATGCATCTTCATGTCAACAAGTTCATACTCAGGATTTCAAAACAACTCCAGCTTGGTTTGGTTATGTCGTAATTGTCTGTTCCCGAACTTCTCAACTTCGTACTTTGAGGGCATATCAAGTGATCTCTTATCTGCCAATAACTTTTCGGTCCTTGATGAATCTCTAGACCAGGTGTCATCTTTTTCTCCGGGTCTAACATCTACCCCACAGCGCCGAGATCCAGTTAATTCTAGTACGGGCTACCGTGATCGGCGGGACAAAATATCACTGTTTTGTGCTAACATGAATAGCATAAGGGGGAAAAAAGTCGATCTACAGGCATTCTTGGATGCTAATAGCCCTGATGTTGTTGCACTACAGGAAACGAAAATTGACTCCAGTGTCACTGATTCTGAGCTTTTTCCATCAGAGCTTAACTACTCAGTTTTCAGAAAGGATCGCATCTTAGGGGGTGGGGGTGTACTCCTCGCTATTAAATCCGAACTAACCCCGGTTGCTTGTCCTATTAGTGACTCAGGAGAAAGTGTATGGGCCAATATTAAGCTAGGTAACCAGACGCATTACTTTTGTAGTTTCTATCGCCCACCCGAGCAACCCATTGATGAACTTAGTTGCCTGGGCAACCAACTTGACCATGTGATCAGGAGTCACCGCGCGGATAAAGAGCCCGCAATCCACGTAATGGGGGACCTGAACTTTAGAAATATCGATTGGGACAATTGTCTCAATAAGAACGGCAGCAACCTCACGCCATCGGAGGGGCTCGCTCTTATTGACATTTTGAATGATCACTATATGGAACAACTTGTTGATTTCCCGACACGCGGAGAAAACATACTTGATCTGATAATGACAAACAGGCCCGGGCTGGCTATTGATGTAAGATCTCCGGCAAAGTTTAGTGACCACCACGCTGTGGGTTGCTCTATTATGTCGTCTGTCAAGCTGCAGCGAAAGGCGAAGCGCAAAATTTATCAATATCATAAAGGAAACTACGACAACATAAGAGCAGACATGGACACTTTTTACCGCAATTACCTCCTCGCTGGCACGAGATCAATAGAGGAAGATTGGAACCTTTTCAAGGGGAAACTGCTGGAGTCGGTGAACACGAACATACCCTCTAAGCTGGTCAGCGGTAGAGATAAACTTCCCTGGATGTCCCCACGCCTACGTCAACTAGTCCGCCGAAAGAACAGACTACATACAAAGTTTAAAAGAACCGGTAGTGCAAGACTGCGCACTTTGTGGAGGAACATGAGGCGGAAGCTTACTACTGCTTTGCGTAAGGCTCGCAACGAGTATGTCAATAATATCATTGGTGACGTCAAAAGCAACCCCAAGCCGTTCTGGCGGTATATAAGATCGCAAAGAAAGGATAATCAGTCAATGCCTCCTCTAGCCACGCCCACGGGCAGCTCAGCTGAATTGGACACGGAGAAAGCTGAAGTGCTAAACCAACAGTTCAGAGCGAACTTTTCAAGCGAAGAGCTCAACGCTATTCCTCTCATTCGACCTCTCTTTCCATCTATGTCCGACATTTTTGTTACGGAGGCTGGTGTTCGCAAGCTCCTCGACAATCTGAAAATTACAAAGGCAGCAGGGCCCGACGAAATCAGCCCAAAAGTCCTTAAAGAAGCTGCCCCTGCCGGAAGCGCTCAAGGCTCTCGCTTTTCAACAAAGGACTTCAAGGCCTGGCTGCTCTGCCCGAAGTAGACACTCTACAACGGCCTCTCCGCCAGTCTCGTCACATGCACTCGCGCTTTTTCAGAAAGCCATTTGCAAGAACAAACGTTCTGAAATATAGTTTTATCTTACAGACCGTAGAGGACTGGAACAGTTTGCCTGAGGAGGTTGTTGCCATGAGCCCGAAGGTGGCGGCTTTTGAGGCCCTTTTGTAAATTATTATAAAAATGCAATTGCGCGATACAAAAATATTGCTAACAGCAAAGTGTATCAATAAAAATAAAGTGAAGTGAAGTGAAGCTACGGGCCTGGATTATATAGACTGAGCCAGCCCAATAAGTGCGCTAGAGAGTTTCTGGCCTGTATGTTGGGATGGCTTGTGAGAATGCCTGGTTGATCCAGGGCTGGAAATGCACCTGTATGAGTCTGTTTTGTGACTAAACGTTTCACATTTGCGACTTTAAATTTAAGATACTTTGTCACCCACAGTCTGTAAAGCAACTATCAACTGACACTTTTGTCCAAAATGTGCCCCCTTTTTCTCAATTTCCAGCCCTGCAAGTACAGGGCTCATTATTTTTCTTTTTGTAAAAACATTTATTGTTGACAAATGAGAACATAATGTCCATCCGATTTTCATGTACTAGTATATCTGAACAAAGTGCAGCCGCGGTTTGATTGGACATACTGTATGCCAGATAAGGTAAAACACATACTTCTATCCATGCACAAAGTGAATTCCCCTTGGTTTCAAGAGTTTATGGGCAAGAACTTGCCCTGCTTTTATAGTAAGTTACATTCTTACAAAAACCTGCTGGCAAATCAATATCATGTAGCAAAGAAAGCATAACAGAAAACATATAAGAAATGTCAGCCCAAGTGAATACTCTCAACGTGTTGGGGGAATAAATAGTTCCCCCCAGGGCCGGCTACAACTTGTAGTACAAGTGCCATAATTTCGAGCGGGTTTTGAATCAGCTTTTACGACAGCATGCAGAGAGAGGTTTTTAATGTAATTCCCCCATAGATTTTACAAGAGAAGAACCTGATATTTTCAGACAACAACAAGAGAAGATCTAGACTATTTAAATTTATTGTGGTTACGGACAATATAACTGGTATTCGCACTCAGCGGTCACTTGGAAACCATGTAATCAACTACTGAGAAACTTCCCTCGAAATATTTACCTCTTTTCTCGATTCCTCGCGCTCTTTTGGCTTCATCTGCAAAGGAAGTAAGCATTTTATGTTCATCCTAAAGCAATACTTCTTCTTGAAGCCATAATCTGAGTTACTAACCCGAGAAATGCTGATTTCCTTGATGACATATTGTTTCCCGTCGTTTCGCTTCTTCACGAGCAAAGCCTTTCCGAACGACCCTTCGCCAATTTTCTTCACTCGAACGTACCGATCCATGGCTCGTTAAAGAATATTGATCTCCTTGTGGAGCTCCTATATCTACTTTTCTTCTGCCATAACTTGGGTGGTAAATACTGAACAGAATATTGGAAAGTTTTTCAAACGGACGAAGAATATTTTGGTTTCAGAAATGGCGCCTAATTTTATGCTCCCGCGTTTCTGCCTTTAGTAGCGGTATGTTATTAAAAAGATGCGCAAAAAATGCACAGGAATCCCGCGCTGTACAAGTTTGAGTCGTGGGGTCGGGTGCCTGTGACCCCCTTTTTAGAAGAAAAATACATAAAATAAATATTAAGAAAAAAATCGGAGAGCTGGAAAAGGCCACCATACATTTGTACAGATGTGAACCACCCCTTTCTCAATTCCGGGCTACGACCCTGTTATCCGCCCCAATGCGTTTGAAAAATATTTTCTGAATTGTCTCATGGCCACATTACGTTCTCAGTGCCCTGTCTGCTCTAAAGAGTCACTCACTGGGGTTGTTTGGGGAGAAAATTTTCCCTTCACGTAAACCGCGTTTCAAGTCGTTCAATCGAATGGCAGTGCCTTAGAAAAAGTTGCACCATCACATGCAACTGTCCGTGGTAGAATATATATAATGAAAGGTCGACGAACAGCTTAAACGATGATTATTTAATAACGATATTTCAATCGGCCATTACCGATCTTCTTCAGGTTGTGGTAGCATAGCCCGCAATGCGGTCATGGGAGGAAATAAGCATATACAGAAGCTCCTGGTAAATACAGGGTCTCAATGGGGGTATGGCTCTGACGGTTAAAAAATACGCTTTTTGACGGTCGACGGTTAATTTTTGTTCTTGACGGTTAATTTTGATATTATTAAGTACAAAAATACAATGCGGTGCATATTGTGGTAATATAAAAAAACGTAAAAAATCCCAAAAAACCGCCCCCAAGGTTGTCTAAGGTAACTTTTAGCAAATAGCAAACAATTACCAAACAATTGCAACCCAATTAGAAGATCTTCCTACCTTTATTGTTACATAATAATGCGGGAAGTTATTCAACTCTTTGGAAAATTCTATTGATTGACCGCGACGCAATAAGTTTTTTTCGGTAAACCTTTTTGGCGGTTGACGGTTAATATTTTTTTGACGGCTGACGGTTAACATTTTCGCAATTTGACGCTTGACGCTTTATTTTTTCGGCCTGAGGCGCTTGACGGTTAACCCCATTGAGACCTGGTTTTCAGGATAATTATAGCCATACTTATCATACCTTGTTTATGCCAAATGATTGTAGGCAGACTACAACGCTCGCAACCGATTTTGCACTGGGATAACACGAGAATTTCGTTCTTCTTAGTTTCTCTCATACACCGTGTGAAATGCGCTTAAATGGCGATGTTTTATTGCGGACCGACCCATGCGATAAGAAAAATAATGTAAGGATAAAGCCAGTTCCCTGGGATAACTATTGAGTTGCCGAACACTAAAATACGAACAAACTGAACAGTGAAATCTCATTTGTAAATTTATTTCAAGCCTACTTCTTGGGTAGCTCTATTTAACAAAGATTTTTTTTCAATTTACTATCAAACAAATGCCACAGCACTGTAGTTCTAGCTCACATTCACACAAAAAACAAGACATGTACCAGCCTGCAAAAGTCTCTCATAACTTCACTCATCAGAGGAGTCGGAGTCGGTATCACTACCTGATGACGCCACCACAGGTGCAGGAGGGTTATTATATAGAGGCAAGTGTCCAACCCTGCCTTGATAATCTTCCAGTAAGTAGAACGCCACCTCGTGGGGATTGTGACATGCCATCCACCGCACAGTCATGAACTTCCAGTGCCCTTTACCCTCGCCGCTCAAGTACGCGCCAATCGATAACCCGTCGTTGCCGCTGAAGTGCGCATTCAAACAGTCCCGGATGCTGCTAAAGTAAGGGTTCCCGCCGATGTAGATGACGTCATGGTTGCGTAATATCTCGTATACACCGGACATACGTACTGCTTCTTCCACGTTGAAACTGTGAAAAGGAAAAGAAAAGATAATATCGAAGTGCCGTTTGTACTACATAGCCAGACCTGTGCAGGGCTGGAAATTGGGACCAGGTGGACGCTGGGCGACGACAAATCAGGGCTAGGCGACGAAAATTTCAACTTTGGCACCAGTTGGCGACCAAATATTTTGGTACTCTTTTCAAGCTTGATGACACCTGGCGACCAAAAGTTAGGTTCAGGCGACCAGTTTTTTGCACTTGTTTGCCAGAAGAAAACAAGTTAATTTCCAGCCCTGCTGGTGACACAGAAGGGCAAGCAACAGGACAACAGACTGTTACAAGACCAGGGGGTTGTTCCCTTCCTTCTATGGGAACTTTACGCACAATGAATAACTGTCATAGCATGCTACAAGATACAAATTCAAGAGCCGATTTTCAGTAGTAGAAAACAAAACGCCAAGTGAAGGCACTCAGCTAAACAGATCCGAAACCCATCCAACAACCAACCAATCAGGAGGCGAAGTAAGTACGACTTGCGTTTATAGTCGTGACCGAAGAAAACACTGACGATTTCAGGACTAAACACAAGTAATCATTTGTTTGTTTGTTTGTTCGTAATCTGATTGGCTGGAAGAGCAAAGTCACGATGCTCAGGCAATTGAAACGGGAAGAAAAAGGAAATTTGATTTACTTTCGACACTCATCTGAAATAACCTCTAGTTGATATAAAGGACAAGTACTCTGCGCCTTTGTAACTTGTCGCGTACCCACCCGTACCTAGCTTTATTTAAGGACAAGTACTCTGCGACTTGTTACTTATCGCGTACCCAACCTGTACCTTTTCAGCGCGCTATGCAGACGCTGTGTGCTCATCTTTTGACGGTAAAAGGCCATTTTCTTGAAGTGCTCTTCATCCAGTTTTACGTCCATGACTTCAGATGGTGCAACTGATGAAACGAAGATATCAACACACATCACATATAATACTTTCTTGAAAGACACGAATCCTGAAATTTATCTGGGACAGAGCTTATTATTATTATTATTTTATTAGAGAAAATTAGCGGATTAGAGGCGCCAAGTGAATCTTTGCTCCTTATAAATGATAAAGAGACATAGAGCAATTTTAAGAAGAGTGCCGAGAAAACACTGATTTACTTTCGTCATCTGAAAAGGAAAGGATATCGTTTGAGGCTCGTATCGGTTTTGGTGCTGAAGGAATTTGCGCCACTTGCTTCCTGTTGTACCAATCATCCCTAAAATGAACATCATCCCTCAAAAACATAATGCCTGTCTTTGCTGGCAGTACAATTCTTTAAAATTAAATTTTAGTGAGACCAATAATAGTCAATAATCAAATGCTGATCATTTTGTAGCACGAGAAGCAACTGTTAAATCATTTTTTTTTTCGGTTTCGTGGATATGCACTGCGCTCTTGCCGGTTTCGCGCCACTGTCAGAAATGATCTCCCACCAAGTGAATGAAGAATACACTAAACAGAATAAGCTATTCTTGTACTTGCTAAACAAGATTTTTAAACCACAAATCGTCGCGCAATGCTATAAAAGAATGCTTGGCCTACTCTACAATTCCTAACAATTGCTTTCAAAATGACAACTGTCAAATTGCGAGAAAAGCTCTCATTCAGATACTTACATTTCGAGGACAGATTCTAACGTGTGCAAACTAAACGGCTTGCCGTGCTGGGAAGAAAACTGGGCAATTAAACCATGGCAACTTTCTAAAAGAACGAGAAACGTCAACGATAATGAGTTTATGACACTATGGATGTTTCGATGCAAACTGTTTGACGTCGCCAGATTTCGTCTTACAGCGCACAATAGGTGTGAATAAGAATTTCACATTAGAACACTAATGGAGAGCTCCCGCGCGTTCTTTAAAAAGCGCGCTCACGTTTTGTCACAACTCTGTTCGTCATAAGAAAAAATGCTTCAGAAAAAAATGATTACGCATTCTAATTCTTATATTCTTATTATTACCACAAACTATTCTCATTTTTTAACCAAAGCGACGGGTAAACTAGTACACATGTAGCGCGCCAAATTTGCGTTATGCATGTTTTCCCGAGTGACTAAACTAGGAAACATCGCACGCTTGTGTCCCGGAACTTGTTACGCCCAAGTGGAAATCAGCTAAAATTTGTTGTCTAGTAAGGTTAGCGTGTTTAAATAAATTTCTCAACTCATCTCAACCACACATTAGCACGCTTTCTTAGCCTTCAACTGTTCATTCGCGCTTAACGAAAATGAAAACAAATCAAGCACGAATAGGCGATTCCAGCTATAACACACGCGCGCGCTGCATGTCGGTATATGTGGGACATTTGTCGAACAAACTGATAAAAAGGCGCGCGCTGCATTCTGGTAGTTGTGGGACACGACTTTGGGCATTTCTGAATAAAGAAGATGGTGCGCGCTTATAGCTGGAATCCTCCATTGGCAGCTGAAATTTACTTTAGTGTCTATCTATTGATGTTGAATAAAATAATGTCTAGCTAGTAATCCTGCTAAGCAAAAGGCTATTCAGATGCTCTTAGTGCGTTGAACCGAATGGACGATTCCAGCTATAATACACGGGCGTGCTGCATGTCGGTAGATGCGGGACATTTGTCGAACAAACTATTTAAAAAAGCGCGCTCTGCATTCTGGTAGTTGTTGGACACGGCTTGGGCTTTCTTGGGCACAGTTTCTAAATAAATAAGAGCTCGCGCGCTTATAGCTGAAATCATCCATAGCGACCATTGAGCACAATACGTAGCTTTATGCGCGCGCGCGAATGCCTTTCTTACGCGCGCGCTTCCCTCAGCGTCGCTCGTCATTGTTTATTTGTTTTCTTCATGGTAACAAGCGCTGCAGTTTGGCCGAGAGATTAAAATGTTCACGCGCGTGAAGAAAAATCTTTGCTAAAATGTCTGACAGACATGGCAGATTACCAGACGTACCGTACTTTCCAGAATGGCAATCCTACCATTGGGAAAATCTCGCAAAGGACCAAGAACTACAGTACAGCTTTCCCACCGAGCGGAGAAACAATAGTAATTCACATGAGTTTGGGAAAGTGGATCCTCGCCGAAACAGCAGTGCTAGAATGTCTAACGAATCGATGAGCTACTCTGAGGGACGTTGCCCCTGGGGTCCTGTTGGGCACTCGGAGAAAGACACAAAGGAAGACGATCACCAAAGTCAGCTTGTAGACGCACTGAAAGTAGGACTGGCGGACATCTTGTCGAGTTCTCGAAGAGAAGACGCCTCGTTTCAGAAAGATTCCAGCGCGCATTTATTCTCCGAAGACCCTCAATCGAGATGCTACGATATGTTTCGTAGAAGTCCGATTGATGCCCTCTCCGCGGCTCGTACCAACTACTATTCGCCGTCGGCCTCGGATTACCTAGAACAGTTCAATAGAGGTGAATACTTCAGGCGTCGACCAAGCTTTTCTAGGGATGATTTTCAGGAAGACGGCGTGTCAGATCTTTCTACTTCAGAATCTCGCTCGAGTGTCAATGGTGACTTTGATAACGGGAACTCGGAATCTAACCAGGGGGATAATGAAGGGGATTGCTATACGGATTCAAGTGGTAGTGAGAGGGTGGAACAGAGCGAGGAGCAGAAACCAGACGATGGTTCTCCCAGGATCAAGGGCGCTGATTTTCCTCCAAAGGAAGAAGACTTCAATGTAGAGTCTCAAGTAATTGATAAAGAAGAACGGTTCAAAGTGCCAGCATTTCCCGCTATACCTGAAGAGGAAGATGACCTCGGAGAAAAGTCTTCAGATGAGAACATCATCATCGAGAAAGATTCCTACTGCATGAAAGACCAAAACGACTTGAATAAAGAAGCAGACCCGGTCCTCAAATGGGATGAAGCAGAGCCTGTCGAGAACCAAGTTGTGAGGAACGAATCCACCGAGGTGGCTGGGACATCTTTAGATGATATCATCACCAAACTAGAGAAAGAGGAAAGAGAATCACTCAAGGAATTCGACAAAGGTATTTGTTTTGGGAACTCATTTGTACTAGATTCTCGTTTCGCACCAAATGACCGTTTCTCTAACACGCGAGATTTTTTATGAATTTTCTGTAAACGGGAAAATTGGCTTTACCAAATATTCAGGTGGGTAGACAATTTTCCGTATACTGGACGCCCATAAAAAATATTGGGATGCTCGATCTATCTTATAGAGACTATTGAAGTTGCTATCGCCTGAAGTTGTTCTCACATAAACATACAAATCCAGCTCGGCAATTGCACCTTCAGAGAGTTTGATCGTGGCATTGCTATCTCTTAAGGCCCGTTCACACGGCGCGATCTAAGCTGCGATTTGAGGTGCGTTTTTTGCGGTGATCGTCGTCGACGTCATATTGCGCGGTGTGAATGGCCAGCGATTTGGATCTGCGATATTTGTCCGTTTGTTAGCGATCTGAAGAAATCGCACCCGCATCACAGTGAAATTTGAAAATATTTTGTGTTATAATTTCTTCAGTCTAAGCGTAGATTGGAATTGGAGCCGATAATTAGAATGTGCTAGGGCTTAATGCTATGGCTTAGAAGAGAGAAAGTATGGCGTGTGTGTGTCATGTGTAATAGTTCATTCTGGAAAAGTGCGGTCCTACATGGAATAACTGGAGCTTGATAGAATGTGCCGTCGTATGTTTATCTTATATATAATTTACATATTTGCAGGAAATGAAGATGACGAGTTCTTGCTGCCCAAAGAGTGCGATGACTGTAAACCACCATCCCTGTCGAAGACTCCGTCTCCTAAGAAGAGGGACCACAAAAAGGGGATGGCACTTGAAGGGGCAAAAAGTGGGGATGTCAGGAAGCTTGGTAGCACTATAGAACCTGTGATCCACCCCCAAAGCGCCCCCACCGCCATCATTCCTCCCGCGCCGCCTCCCCACAGCCCTTCAATCCTTGGCTCTCACCGGAGAAGCGCTCATATGCTGAAGTCCTGAAGCTCGGGCTCCAAAATGCGGCCAAGCAAAACTTTGGTAAACAAATGTCGCTCTTTCCGCCGCTCCGAAGCCCGAAAGAGACTCGGAAAGCTTCGAGGAAGACTCGAAAGGAACGAAGAAGAGGCGACCGGACGGGGAAGAAGGAATCGGATACAAGGAGTAGCCCGAGAAAGAATGGATCTCCTCGCCATTCAACTCGCGCCTCGGGTGTCGTATGTCAATCCGGAACTCCGTCTGATAAATCGGAGGTTGATAAACGTGGAAAACCACAAGCGAGCGGCAGTTCGGGCACTCATAGGAAAGCGGGCAGCAGCTTGGAACACAGAGAAATGGGTGGACTAGAGGACTGGCAAGACGAGACCCCAGAAGATACCTCGGTTATCTCCCAGTTGGACGAAACATTTGTTGCGGAAGAACTACTCAGAGAGAAAATCAAGACCGAACAAATCGCGATGCTTCTCCAAGAGGCGAAGTTGACTCTTACGAAGTTGACTACAGAGTGTTTGGGGTCTTACGAGAAAGTTTCTTCACTCAAGGCAAAAAAAGGCCCGGTCACTTGTACTCAGACCATCCGGGCGCTTCAAACCCAAGAGGTCAACAAAGCATTGCACATGAAAGAGCTCGCTAATCGTTTGCATCAACTGACAGAGTTCGGCATTGGAAACGCGGAGGAGTTCAGAGAAATCAAGGACATTTTAAACTCCCTACACTACTTGCAAACTCGCGACAAGTACTTCGTCGAGCAGGGTGGAAAAAATCTGGATCAAGATGGGAAACCCTCCAAGTATCAACTGGAAAAAAGTTCCTTGTTTTTCGCGTTCGGTGCTCTAGCGTTTTTGCTGTTTTTGTACCTTTTCCAAGGCGATTGGTTGGTCTTTGGAATTTTAGGCCTTCTCTTAGCGTCCTGTTTCTACTATGAGCGCGAGATTATCGCCACTGTTGAGACTTTCATTGAGAAAGAAAATCCAAACAGCAAGTAGAACAGAAAACTCACAAGAAACACTGAATATTTTTAAAGACTAACTCCGATTGACTTCTGTTGCAATTGCATATAGATTTAAACTGCTTTATTTTTACGCCTTGATTCTTACAATTTAAACCAAAGCGCTGTTGAAGAGTAATGTGAAGAATAAATAAAGAATGTTTTGTATATTTGGTTCTAGTTCACATGGTTTTCCTGGATTAAGGCAAAGGCAAACGCAGACGCAAGCGCAGACGCAAGCGCAGACGCAGACGCAAGCGCATACATGTCCCTTATTTGGTTCACACTAAAACGCAAATCGTGACGCTGCGTTCCTTTGCGCTTGTGCTTGCGTCTAGTGTGAATTAAGTGAACGCAAGCGCAAGCAAACTTATCAATGTTGACTGTAGGCTTGCGCTTTCGTCGCTATGATTCACACTTGCGCTTGCATCCTTGTCTTGCGCTTGCATCCTGCACTTGCATTTGCGTTCCAGTGGAAACCAGCCTTAAGGCCATGTTACACGAGTCAATTTTCTTGCAACTCGCAACGCAGTGTTTGTTGCGTTGCGAGTTGCAGCGAAAAGCGCGCGTGTAACATCCCCCTGCAATGCAATATTTTGTTGCTTTGGGAGTTGAAGAAAATGTAGAACCGAGCTCTACTTTTCGCAACGTGTAACATGTCTTGCAATTTATCGCACAATGGGTTCCCTGAATGAGCCAATCCGCGCGCTTGATTTTGATAGTGCCGCTGTAATTTATAATTTTCCATGCGGGCGTATTGCAGGTTGTAAAAAATATTGCGAGCGTGTAACATCCCGCGGCAACAACCAATGATATTTAATACGTTATCGTTGCGTTGCGAGTTGCAAGAAAAAGTGCCAACGTCGTGTCGAATCTGTTTAGATCGACTTCAATGTAATAGGATCGACTTTAATTCAGACGTAGATCTTGATGTGCCGATCCCAATGAGTAATAATACACACCAATTTCCTTTCACCTGCAGTAGTATATAATGTCTGCATAATTTATGCAGTCAGTTCGGCACAGAGCAACACAGAGCTCAACGTTTGAAACGGCATCGAGCTTGTACGTGCGGCATGACGGACGCTGTGCCGAGCCAAGTTCTTGTCGAATCTATTTATAACGATAGGGCGAAATCATGACCAGACCCATCCGAGGGGCCTTTTCCTATTTCCCCTGGGGGGAGGTGAGGGGAGGAACCTCGCGCGCGAGGATGTCTTTTTCCTTGCATTTTTACATTTCATTCCAATAACAAACAGCGCGCGGATCTTTGTATTCCATTGTATTTTATTTGGTGAAAATCCGTTAGAAACTTCATAAGTGCGCGCGCGAATATTCGCCATGTTTTGTATCGTGCGCAAACATTTGAACTCTTTAAATTTGCACCACAAACATTCACCGAGGGAATTCGGAAAGCAATTGGGATTAGAAAAAAACAACAACAAGATAGTAAACTGCCAACATATTGGATCTGGAGGGTAAGTTTGCTTAAAGTCACGTTATCTTTTTTGGATTCCCACATAAATTGACGGGTGTTTTCCTTTACTGTTTTCAGCAACATCATGGCTTCGCTTGTAGCTTACGAACATGTCTTCACGGAGCAAAATCTGAAATGGATAAAATATTATCGTGGAAAGATGAATGAAAAACCTCTGTTTAGTGCGCTACAGAGTTTTGACGTGAACAAAGACCCCGATACAAATACAAAACAGCCAGGAGTCTACGAAATACGAGAGGGAAATCGCATCATTTACATCGGTGGAATGGCTTCGCCGTGCAGAATCTCAGAGTGCCTTGCAGCTCATTTCAGCGGCAACGACGGCGGGTTGTCAATAGGATGGTATCTCACTGGCCCTGCCCGGACAAGATGGTCCGATTTTTATGTCCGGTGGATGCCCTGTGGTAGGCCGAGAGAAGTAGCGATGTACTTATTGCAAGATTACGAGCTTAATCACGGGAGTTTGCCGAAATACAACTTGCCTTTGATCGACGAATAGGAATGAATGAATTGCAGGACGCTTTTTATGGATTCAATAATATTTCTGTTATTAGAAAATAACTGATAAATGTTTGAGACTGTGAACAGAAAAGCTCTAATGTATAAAATCTAAAGAAAATAAAATACCATGCACTACTTGTTTGCCTCATTCCTGTGTTTGGTGCATTCATCGTCACCAGAAACATATGTTATATGTTTCTGTCGTCACTCATTACAAGGTACAGGCTACAAATTTCAAACAAAGATTTGCTTCTTTTTTTCTGATACCTTCATAATCAACGATTGCTTCTCACTAGCTTGTGCTATGCCATCCATAGCAGGGCCGTAGCAAGCCTCCAAAAACTGGGAGGGTACGACATATAAAAAACACAAGGCTGTTTTTAGGCAAAGTTTTTAAACTTTAAACACTCTATTGCGCGCTTGGTGCGCCGAAAATTTAGAGCCCAGCATGTGAAATTACCACGTTTGAGGGAACCTTGATATGCAGGGTGCAAAATCGGGAGTTTTAAAGATTGTTTGGGGAAAAACTAGGGGAACGGGCCCCCCGGCCCCTGTAAGCGCTACAACACTGCATAGCCTCGATTCCCATGATATCTAGGAACTTGTTCTCTATCAACGTTTCTTGATAAGGTTGTAATTAAGCAATAAATGTACTTTCCGCGTGCTCTCTGCTTTCTTACAAACACGAGGGGGATGTTTGGAGAACTGATCAAAACTTGTTTGAAACTTATCAGTTCGACCACCATTCCCCGAGTGTTTGTAAGAAACCAGAGAGAACGCACAAAGTATTTTTATTGGTTTTAGAAAATAACATACACACGCGCGACAGCGTTGCGTGACAATCGTGTTTCTCAGGTCTCTTACAAACACGCTATTTAACCAATCAGAATGCGCACATTCACAATACAACATAGGTGTTATTTTCTAATTACTTTTCGGCTCGTGTCTTTCAAGTTTTATCAGTTCGACCAACATATTAGAAAATAACACCTAGGTTGTATTGTGAATGTGCGCATTCTGATTGGTTAAAAAGCGTGTTTGTAAGAGACCTGAGAAACACGATTGTCACGCAACGCTGTCGCGCGTGTATGTTATTTTCTAAAAGCAATAAAAATACTTTCTGCGTGCTCTCTGCTTTCTTACAAACACTCGGGAATGTTGGTCGAACTGATAAAACTTGAAAGACACTCGCCTTCGGCTCGTGTCTTTCAAGTTTTGATCAGTTCTCCCAACATCCCCCTTGTGTTTGTAAGAAAGCAGAAAGCATGCGGAAAGTACTTTTATTGCTTAATAAAAATACTTTCTGCGTGCTCTCTGGTTTCTTACAAACACTCGAGGAATGTTGGTCGAACTGATAAAACTTAAAAGACACTCGCCTTCGGCTCGTGTCTTTCAAGTTTTGATCAGTTCTCCCAACATCCCCCTCGTGTTTGTAAGAAAGCAGAGAGCACGCGGAAAGTACTTTTATTGCTTAAGAACTGCATGGCAATAAGTCAGACAAGAGACAATTGCCGGCAGATAATAAAGCACCGGACTACTGTGTACCCATAGCGTACCTATTTTTCATTGTATCAGTGCTTTATTCTTATCGCTTTATTTGTCCCCTTTCCCAGGATAAGTAAAAATTATGACAAGGGGAATAAAGGTTAAACTTTTTATTTTTACAATTAATTCGTGCAAGTGGATCTAAAGTGACAAAAGGTATAAAAATAAATACATTGTGCTATCTTCACGGGCCCACAGCGAGACCTTCTCGATAAACTGCGTTTAAGACCCCGTTCACACGAGACAGGTACAAAACCGGACCGGAACAATTTATGGTACGGTATACAATAACGATATATAATTTCTCAGAATACTTAAACTATTTTGCCAGGTAGGGTGAAATAGAAAAACAAATCCCAACAAGTGATTTCCCTGTCATTTTGCCAACAGCGAAAGCGGACGATCGAGGAACACGTCTGACGAAGGCCCACTGTGTGTCCGTGTATCTTTTTCAACGAACGAGACACCACTGACCCCTAATCCCGTACAAAACAAAGTGTAAATATGTAGTAGTTTACTCAGGCTAAAGCTACGGCTACACTAGAACACATGTAGCGCGCAAAATTTGTGTCCTGCATGTTTCTCCGAGTGGCTAAACTAGAAAACATCGCAAGCGTGTCTGAATCACGTTACTTGTCTTGCGAATAAACATTTTTTTGTGTCCCGGCTACAAAATTTGCTGCGCGCAACAATGTTTCTCGCGTGGTTAAACTGGGAAACATTAGGGAACGCGTGTCTGGCTACAAGTTGCGCGCTACATGTGTCCTAGTTAAGCCGTATAGCTTTAAGCGTCATTCGGTAAGACGGCCAGAGTTGCGTCTGTGAAATCCCGTGTGAAATCGTGTTCAGGTCACGCAATCCCTTCTCCAGGACTCGGGGACACGTTTCTGATTGGCTCGCGATAACGCTATCAATTTTTCTCGAATATGATTGGCTAAACAATCTTCCTCATACACAACTCAGCCTGCTACAGCGGATGTTAGTAGCGTAGTATTTTTGGCTTAACTTATATGCAAATGTATTTTTGTTTGCGTGACCTGAACACGATTAGTAACGGGATTTCACAGACGCTGAAAAGAAGCTACCAGACGCCTTCAAACGATGAAGTAATTCTTTCAAGATATTTCCGATGAACTGTCGATGAAAGAAATCGCATTTTCAAGTTATGATTAATATATGCCCAACAAAAAAAGGACTACTACTTCATTTAACTGAGGGCAGTATACTTCTATAGTTGCCCTTGACCATTACCTAGGTTCTTATATACTTTACAAAATATATATTAAAATACCTTACAATTATAGATATAAGTAAGTTTTGATACGAGAAAATATATTATAAAAAGGTATTTAGTATGTACACTTTATGAAATCGACACTTTGTGCAAACATAAGTTTCGGCATTGTTCTACCATTTCATACCATAGAAAATAAAGGAACAATGCAATGCACCACGGGGAAATTTGAGTGGAATCGCTGAATATACAACGGTGGTATGGTATATATACCCAACAAACACGTTTTTAAAACGGCAGGTTCGGTAGGAGAGCTTTTGAAGCCAAGAATAATTATCATTGCATATTAAATTTGTTGCGGTTTACATATGAAACATTTGCGGACTGCAACCTAATGCAGCGAACGTTTATCAAGAAAGTTGGGGACTCCAGATTCCAAAATTTTACCCCCTAAAAGGTACCGCAAGCCACCATTTTGACCCCTAAAAGATACAACGAGCAGCCCCGCCCGACCAATATGGGAGACTCCCACCCGGAACTTTATCCCCCTCCCGACGTTTCGCGAAAAAGGAGTCTCCAGATAATATTGCGTAAACGAGGCTTAGCGACACATGCTAGTATCGCTAAAGCCGGGGAAATACGAGGCACAAAATCCCTCAACTTGTCGCGCAACATTGTTGCGTTGCAAGTTGATGATCGATGTTGCGCGTTTTTCATCTCGCGCCACGACTTGTCACGCAACAAAAACATTTGTTGCAGGTTGTGAAAACTTGTTGCGCGAAGTAGCGCGCGGGTCTACTTTGAGACACACATTCTGGCTTTGTTGCTCGTTTTTCATCAAACACACAACTTGTCGCGCAACATTTTGCCTACGATCAAGTTGGTTGGTCAACAGAAATGAGGTGCTATGGGGCAAAATTCGCCTTGGTCTCGCATGTGTGATCATCAAAACAAAATGTTGCGCGACAAGTTGTGAATTTGATGAAAAACGAGCAACAAACATAAGTCTTGCAACGCAGCAATGTTGCGCGACAAGTTGAGGGATTTTGAGCCTCGTATTTAATTCCACGGCTTAAAACAAGAGAGGCTGCGCTCCATTTCTCAAAAAAAGAGAACCGAAAAACCGAATTTCACTAGGGACTAAGGATTTCACGCCGTTATCTAACTAAATTCACTAGAATACACTCCAAACCCTGCCTGAATGGTGAAGAATGCCACAGGAATCCCATAAGAAATTAAACTAAAATTGCGTCACTTCTCCATCGTCCTCGTCTTCCAGGCCCTCGTTGTCAACACCATCGGTAGAGTCTGTCTCTACCGGAGGTTCTGGGGTTCCTGTGGTAGCGCTGGACAAACCGCTGTCCGATTTACTGCCGGCAAGCTTCAGCCCGGCCAGCAGGACGTCATCAATTGCCAGGTCACGTTGTTGCTTTTTCTGGGCCGCCGCGTCTTCGGCTTCTTGTTTCTTTTGTAGGTCAGCGGCTTGTAGTAGCTTGCTGAAGTAGGACTCGGGGTCAGCGGACAGGATCGCAGGCTCCTCAAACTCAACAATCTACAAACGAGAAATACAATTTTGAAATTGGGCCACAAGTCTTGACCAAAGTCTTGGATGAAAAAATGTGTTAAAACTACAATTTTTTCTCACGCAAGAGATATTTTTGCTAAGTTGACCTCTTGTGGATCCTGAATTCCAAAGGAAATTTCTGCAGAAACCCATCCATGGAAAAAGCTGAATTTCCCAAGATACATACATGGGAAGTGGTCGGAGTTCACAGGGACAGCCTTGGGAAATCCGAACACTTCACATGCTTCTTCCATGGGAAATTCAGCTTTTCCCATGGATGGGTTTCTGCAGAAATTCCCTGATCCTTATTTCCAAAGAACAAATAGAACTACCAGGTGTTGTAGCAGTTCACCTGCATGGCTTGGAGGTACTTATATTACGTATAGAACGGTTTCTGTTTTGAATCAGACATCAATCAATACAAATAACGACACCCACCTTGCCAGCTTCCATGACCATGATCCTGTCCGAAGTCAGCACGGTGTTGAGACGATGAGCGATGGTCAGTAGAGTGCAGTCTTTGAACGACTCGCGGATAGTGTCCTGTAGTTTGGCATCTAAACATTAAAAGATACGATAAGACGCTTGTGTTTGTCGGACCAAGTGTCGATTATAACAGCAATGGTTCAATCGCCCAGTACGAAATGCAGTATAGGCATGCACGTTTGCCCTTCCACCTTTAAGGGAGCCAGTCACGCAACTGCGCAGCTGTTCTGCGCATCTCAAAACAAAGAAGTATCGTCCCATAACGATGGCCAGCGAAGACTAAAAACCTCAAAAACAATCGTTTATAATCTCGCTATTTCTCGATCCATCATTCTTTTTAACTTTACATATTCTTAAATAGTTATCTGATAGGATGGTCTAACTAGTTTTGCTGATGAATCAGAGTGATCGCTCCTGGAGCATGCGCGTATCGTGGCAGGCTCCCTTTAACAAGCCCCTTGGTATGTGAGCTTTCAAGTAAGTAGTATAGGTGGCACGAGGTCGCTCTCAATTTCCTAGGAGCGGCATCTTTCATAGCCTGGTGACAGCCATTGACGTATGCGCGAGATTTGATACAGAGCCGTTGAGAGAAATAACTTTCTGCACATGCCCTTACGTTCAAACTCAGCCAATGAGCGAAGGCCCTTAAATGGATGTCCCCAGAGCCTCCCTTGCGAGCAGATGAGCCGGGAGCTCTGGGTACGAGAATGGCTTTCGCGTGGCCGCCATATTTTGTCACAAATCCAAGATGGCGGCCTCGCGAAAGCAAACTCGGGTTTCACGGCATAAAACTACAACTACTCTCCGTCTTTCACCGTGGTTGTGATCTGGAGCGGAAAAAAGCAATCTCCTCTTCCCTCCAACACAACGTTTAAGCGATGGACGACTCCAGCTATAATGAGTGCGCGCGCTGCATGTCGATAGTTGTGTTACATTTCACGGAGTGGCTAGCACGCGCGCGTTGCATCCTGGTAGTTGTGCTACATTCCAAAGGCATTTCTAAACATGCAAAAGAAAATACATAGAGGATATTACACGGTGGCGCGAAGATATGAGTTTTATTTTCGAGTGGCAAGAACAATATTTTACGAATGAGCGCAGCGAATGAGTAAAATATTGTTTTTGACACGAGAAAATAAAACTCATATCTTCAAGCCACCGTGTAATTTTCTTTTTATTATATAGACAAACCAGAAAAAAATATTCCAAATTGATTTCCAAGCACTTTTGTTTTGACCGATATCCTCACTAGTGAGGATATGGAAAATATGTCACTGAGGACCCGGATGTAGCTTCGTATGAGATCTACGAGTGGCGTATTTCCCAGTAAAACACTCGTGTCTATATAATAAAGCGAGTTACGATACAGCTCTCGTAAGATCTGAGCCTATTGGTTTGATACCCGCAGTGCAAAACAATAAAGCGTCATACAATAGAATGAGGACACAATGGGATGCTTTGTTCTGCCTGTCGAATCACACAAGATCTTCAGAGAAGCTGTATCACTCCTGAAGACAGCGCGCGATTTTAGCTGGAATCGTCCATTCTCGCTTTTTCGTGGCCTTCCTTGTCTTTTCTCGTCAGCATCCCCCCCTGAAATGTTCAATCTCGCCTCTTCTCGCAGGGGGGACTAGGCGAGTTTTGGTGTAATAACAGGACTGCAATCAGTCTTTGTGGCAGTGTTTGTGCTGATGCAATCATCACCATTTTAATCAACAATGGCTGATTACCTCGATGATCCGTCCAACCTTGTTGTGCATGCATACCTGAGAATATGGTCTATTGAAATGTTACTGACCTGTTTCAGAGTCGATCGCAGCTGTAGCTTCGTCAAGCATGAGAATCTAAAAGATATGATGAACAAATGTCTTTTATCAACTTTGTCCGCGTGTGTCGCGGATCGTTACTTTCTGGTAGCAAAATAAAACGTGGATATTATCTATCCAAAATAAGCCTCACGCTTTTACTTGCATTGTAGCGTGTATCATAAAGGAAATAGCATACAGATATTTCAGGAAACGTAATGTCGGAAGCCGTACGCGCCCAGGCCAGACATTACTAGCGTTAAACAAGGTTCTGTTTTGTAGAATTTAACACCAAGACAAGTGTGGTATCATACAATTAGGATCTTTCTTTTGTTTTACCCATACTGCCTTTCAGTCTTGTCGCGTAGGCTTTGGCCATTAAAGGCCGACAACCTTTATTGAAATAGCTGTATGTTCCTTGGACTTGTCATCGTGGTTGCTTTGATGTTTGAGGCTACGGTTACACTTTATCGGGTATTTTTGCGCGGTGATTTTTTTTCCGTTTACACGAATGAAAAATGTGCTGGACGAAAGAATGTTGGATTTGAACAGTCGAAATAGAGCAGATTGCAGATGACCATCGTGAAAATAAACGCAATTGTGCAATAACTAGCCAATCAGAAACAAGAGTAATTACAACTTACTGCTGAATGGTTTCCAGCCCAGCCAATCAGGAGCCAAAACCAATTGGCTAGTAATCCCTTGCTTGTAATTAGTTCGCAATTTGATTGGTTGATAGAAATAAGCAGCCAATGAGAAAGCAAACCAATTGCAAACACGACGGTCATCTGAAATCCTCTCCATTGAGCTTTACCCTGTAACGGATCAGCCGGCTGATCTTTACCTTGCTATTCCTGAGAAGAGCTCGTGCCATACAAATCAACTGTCGCTCGCCCACGCTGAAGTTCTCCCCATTCTCGATGACAGAGGCCAACAACTTATGGGGCAAACCGCTGACCATGTCTTTAAGATGCGCCCGCTCCAGTGCCCTCCATATCTCCTCGTCACTGTACACTTCAAAAGGATCCAGATTGAATCTGATATTGGAAAACAACAGTTGGGTATCAACACAGGGAATTTCTGCAGAAAACCATTCTGCAGACGCCTGGGAAGTGTACGGAATTCACATGGATAGCCACGGGAAATCCGAACATTTCCCATTCTTCTACCTTGGGAAATCCAGCATTTAATTTCCCATGAATAGGTTTCTGCAGCAATTTCCGTGAAAGCAGTCAGTTTATTCCTTCCTAACGGGTATCCGCGTGTGTGCGGGCTCCCTGTGAATGATATGGCTTTTAAGCCAAACAGGCGAACCGTTAGAAACAGGCGAACCGTTAGAAGATATTTGTTGCTTCACTATTCCCGTAAAATTCCACTACAAAATTGTTTTTTTGGGTTGTCGCGCTCACACAGCTCACAGTCATTTGCACACATATAGTGTGATGTCATGTCACGCTACGCCATCATGTCATGTCGCACCGTAGTAAGTTGTGACATGTCGCCGCCTGTCGCCTAACATAACCATATGCCAAGCAATGCCATGGTATGTCACGTCACCTCATGGTCACGCTATATACCCTTATAGTTTTAGGTCTTACTTCGTGACATTAGGTCACGCGTTTTTCAATTAATTGGTTGATCAGTCATTCCGCGTGATGTGATTGGCCGAATGTTCACGATAAGGCGAGATTTTGAACCGTGTTCATACGAAATCTGCACACCATGACGTGTCGCGTGACATGGCAGGTGGTGTCACACAACTTACCTGATAGTTCCAACAAACAGCACTGGATCTTGTGGAATGATTGATATTCTTGAGCGCAAGTCGTTGAGACCTGAGGCATAAGGAAAATGACAAGCATTAATGTCTAGCTACTGTGTATGTTGACGTCGTTCTAATATATACCCTTTTCGGGATACATTGTCACCCAAAAAGCCTATAAGCTTGGTGCGCTAGGGGAGTATGGGTAAAGATTTATTTAAATTTCTGTAAAATATTAGAAACAAACATGCTTGGAAATGTGCTGAAATTTAATCATTTCACCTGTGGTTGCGATAACTGTCTGAATTCAGATCAAACAGTAGCAGTTTAAATGCCCCCATCATCCTTTGCGTTTCAAACGTTTCCCGGAAACGGTATATAACTAGGTGGGCTAATATATAATAATTACTTTGTTTTAACTCGAAGTTTAGAGTAGCTTGTAACCGCTGATATACAGCCATTACAGCTAGTATCTTCGAGTATCACACATATGCAACACATTTAAGGTGACTCATTCGAAATTCAAAATGCACCCAACTGTGTCTAGAGCGCAAATCTGCGTCGTCAAACTAACGGCTATAACTTTTGTGTCTTTTCCTCTATTGTTATAATTATTTTTTGAAATCCTACTTTAATGATGTATAAATATGCTGCTGGGAACCGATCTTCTTGAAAACATTTTTAGAAGTCACAATCTAAATTTTTGTGAGGCCCTAATTTCATATTCCGGTCGTACTAGAAAAAAAATTTGCCGGTTTTTTTGGCTGAAATTCCAGGAATCGATTCCAGTTGTAGTGATCTCAAATCAAGTGAAGTTACAGAAAATTCGTCGGAACAGAAACGCGGTAATAAAAATACCGTCAGTTATGGTCAACTATTGCCAAATTAGAACGCTGATTCTGCTTGGCTTGAATTGAATTTTAATAGTGCTCCGAAAACTCATTATTTTGGGCTCTTCCACCGGCACTATGTTGTATAGTAATGTATTAAACTTTACCGAAGGTCAGATTGTAAATACCATGAAATACTAAAATGTTCGAACATTATCTACCGAGGAAAGAAATTATGAAAGCGCAATGAATTTATTACAAGAATGTCGAGTTAAAATGTGTTGTTATTACGTATTATTTCTTGCTAAGATGTATATAGACGAGAAGCTCGAGGCATTGGTAATATTAGTAAGCAAGTTTGAACATCATGCGTGCTTATTTGATATAGAAGAAAATTGTTAAAGTTACGGCGGTCGCCCTCTGGTCATGCACGCAGATTTGAAGCTGTCTTGTTTATGAATGGTAATGAAATCTCGCATTTTGCCAGGGGGAACACAGTAGGCCAACTCTAATCATCGAACAAAGAAAACGTTTATCGTCGACTCTTTTTTTGTTCCATAGGGACTTAACAGACAATTGCTATTTTCGGAGCGTGACTGCTATTGATTAGATTTGGCCTAATGAGCTCCCCCCGGAAAAACTTCAGATTTCATTATCATTCATAAACAAGAGATCTTCAAATCTGCGTGCAAAACCAGAGGGCGAATGTCGTAACTTTGTAATTTTCTTCTATGCCAAATAAGCAAATATAATGGTCAAACCTGGTTACTAAGTTTTACCAATGCCACAAACTTCTCGTCTATATAAATCTTAGCAAGAAATAATACCTAATAACGGCACATTTTAATGCGACATTCTTGTAACAAATTCATTGGTCTTTCACAATTTCTTTCCTCGGTAGATAATGTTCAAACATTTTAGTAGTTCATGGTATTTGAAATCGGACCCTCGATAAAGTTTAATACATTACTATACAACATAGTGCCGAGGGAAGAGCCCAAAATAATGAGTTTTCGGAGCACTATTAAAATTCAATTCAAGCCAAGCAGAATCAGCGTTCTATTTTGGTCACAGTTGACCATAACTGACGGCATTTTTATTACCGCGTTTCTGTTCCGACGAATTTTCTGTAACTTCGCTTGATTTGAGATCACTACAACTGGAATCGATTCCTGGAATTTCAGCCAAAAAAACCGGCAAATTTTTTTCTAGTACGACCGGAATATGAAATGAGGGCCTCACAAAAATTTAGATTGTGACTTCTAAAAATGTTTTCAAGAAGATCGGTTCCCAGTAGCATATTTATACATCATCAAAGTAGGATTTGAAAAAATAATTATAACAATAGAGGAAAAGACACAAAAGTTATAGCCGTTAGTTTGACGACGCAGATTTGCGCTCTAGACACAGTTGGGTGCATTTTGAATTTCGAATGAGTCACCTTAAGAATCCCAACTGGCCGGGAGACAAACCAAGTCGGCTATGTACAAAGAATGGTCGAGGAGCCAGAGCGGGGTCTCGAACTCGGGTCATCGAGTCACGAGCATGGCGCTCTGACCACTCGGCCACCCTGCCTCCCGTTCTAATGGTAGGAAAAGATAAGTTAGCAGTAGCAATCGGACGCAATACCAATTACCACGTACCCAAGGATGAGATATCGATGTTGTCGATCTTTATAGACCCCGCCGCAGGCTCGACAAGGCGCCACAAGACCACACCTATCGATGACTTGCCCGACCCAGTCCTCCCAACTATCCCGATCTTCTCCCGTCCACGGATGAACCCGGTAAAGTTATCGAGCACCAGTGGAAGCCCCGTACGGTACCGCATCTGAATGAACAGCAAAACAGGTTATAAGAACCAGTTAATCTAGTCAAACTGGTTAATTCCTCTTAGCCGAACCATGAGACATGCAACAGTCCGACCGGAACAGGACACGTCTTACAAAGGAAAAGCTCTAGCGTTCTAGGTGGGCTTCCTGTGCTCGGAGATCAACCGTGAGGAGCGCAGCACTGGGCCGAGAGGGTCTCCTGTGACGTCACGTCACACATGTCTTACCAACCACAGGAAGCCCACCCAGAACGCCAGGGAATAGGCTGAGGAAAAGCCGAACAATGGTATGAAATAAGCAAAAGGAATGTAACAAGAGGGACTCCTAAAGGCTGGTTTCCATATAATCGCGCCGATCTCTTCAGTCTCGCCAGTCGCATGAAATAGTGTACACGCGATCCATGCGATTATATGGAAACACTTCTCTCGCGATCGGAAGAGACTGAAACGATCGGGGCGATCGCGATCATCACGCGTATAGAACACTGTTCTATCCAGGAGATCGCATGCGATCGCATGCGATTGAATGAGATTGAATGAGATCATATGGAGACATTCAAAAGCGTTCGAAAGCGACTGATGCGATCGGAATGTATCCCACAATTCATTGTTTCGAGACCAGCAGTCATCTCGGTCGCGTACACTTTCAAAATGGCGCACAATACATTCATATTCTATGCGATCGGTGAGATTATATGGAAACATACGATCGCATCAAATCGAATGAATCTCATGGATCGCGTGTGCACTATTTCATGCGATCGGCGAGACTGATGAGACCGAAGAGATTATATGGAAACCAGCCTTAAGAGTCCCTTATCTGCCACACAGAACTCGTTCGCAGGTCGTCATAATATTTGCGGTCTTCTCAAATATCTTTACATCGAAAAGGGATTCTCTTACACCTGCCGATATCCCTCTTAGCCATTCCCACCCTTTAAATTTGATGCTACAACCCCTACTACACAACATTTGGACTTTAGTTGTCTGGAAGTCTTGGTGTGACGTGAATAATCTAGCTTTCATGAGGTCATTTCGTGGATGTAAGTGATCACTATGCGAATGAATTGTACAACCAAAGACTTGACAAAGTTTGTATGGCGTTTCTAAAAAGAGCTTACCTTGACTTGATTGAAAATGATGCTTCCACTTTGGGGCCAGTCATCTTTCGGCTTTGCTTCGGGAATCTCCGAAGGTGCTTCGGCAGGGACCGACTTGATGTAGTAATGGATTCGCTCAACGCTCGTGAACCGGGCCTCAGTCTCGGCTGCCATTCGGACGGTGAACTGGAATAATCCTGTGATCTGAGGGAAATAGATAATGACATGTCTAGCAACAGTCTCAGGGAATCGCTGCAGAAACCCATCCATGGGAAAAGCTGAATTTCCCAAGGCACACGCATGGGAAGTGTTCGGAATTTAGATGGATAGCCATGGGAAATCCGAACACTTCCCATTCTTCTACCATGGGAAATTCAGCTTTTCCCATGGATGGGTTTCTGCAGAAATTCCCTGTGCGTAATGGGAGGTTTCTAAATGATGTTTGATCCACAGAGCAGACTTAAGCTGTCTCGGACCAGTTTTCCGATTGAGACACCTCTCATCTCGTTTTTTCAAAAACGTTTTCCACTAAAATTTAATCGTCCACAGATGCTTGTAGCTGACATCGTGTCAATTTTAAGAAAGTTTAGGTCAACGATGTTTAAAACAACAGCGCCAAGCAACGCGAAATTTGCTCTATCAGGATATCTATTTTTTGTTCCATTCATCACGTCGCACAATAGAATAGCATAAAAAATAAGATCCGGTCTAGTCGTTCCTACTCAAATTTCCTCGCCATCCGACCAATCACGCCATATGCGTGACGTGGAAATGCGGGATCCCGAACCTCTGTCCGGAAGACCCTTTTGTAAAAAGGAAAAAATGAGAAGAGAAGTTTTCATAAAACAAAAAACTTCTCAGTAATAATCTAAATCGAAAATAGCTTACCCTGATGGCATACGAGAGCGCGAGGCCGGCAAACGCCGGAGGGAGGGTCCCCTTCGTCACCACAACCAGCAAGGCCGTCACCGTAGTGATAGTAATGGTAATCAGATCCAACCGGACAGATAACCATCTGTTGGACACGAAATACATGAAGAACGGTATGGTATTATTGTCAATCATCGTCTTGAACGTTTCGTTGAACTCTCTCATCTTGCCAAACGCGTGGAGCGTGGACAGGCCCTGGACGGTAGCAGTGAGATGTGAGAAGATCGGGGAGCGCGTTGTGCCGTCCAACCGCTTTAGCTCTCGCACGGAGCGTCGGAAATAGGAATTCAGTATAAAGAAAAGAATCATTAGTGGCACAACTGCAGCTAGAAACCATGGAAACATCACCGCGACAAGCCCTAGGGAGATAAAAATACGAAGGACATTCTGCAAGAAGCTTTCTAAGGTCCACGGAAGTTGCGCGTCGATTTCGTCGAGGTCTTTTGCGAAGCGGTTGAGGATACGTCCGGTTGGCGTCACGTCGAAGAAGCTCATCTTTGCTGACATGACTTTCTTGAAGACGCGGTCGTGTAGTTTGGAGGACGCTGTGAGTGTTAGTTTGACGAACATGTAGGTTTTCACGACAAGCGCGATCAGGAAGACGACAGCACTGATCACGTACACCATGATGTAGTAGTTGTTTTCAGGGTTGTTGTAGAGAATCTGGGATTCTTCTGGAGTCGTCAGGTTCTGAGAACAAGGATATTTAACCAGTTAGACTGCGAGATCGAGCCGATTTAGTCCACGAGGCGCGTAGAAAAAGAGTTGGACTAGCGATGTCTATGATATAGACACTCATGTTTAACTAATTAGTGTCTGTATTGTAGATATAGACACGCACGGTGCCTCGGATGTAGTGTCTAGACACTTCCTTCCTTGGGATTAGACAATTCCAGGCGTTCGTCCACGAACAATCTCTACTTATGGTCAAATGGGGCTCTGGACGAAACGACCGTCCTGCATTTGGGCTGCAATTCTTATTAACGTTCTTTCTCTGACTCGGTATTTCTCAGGCAACAAACTATAGTTTTATAACAGTGAACGAGTGTCACACAATCACTCACTAACCTGGCGATACGAGGAGTCTAACCAGTAACTAAGCCACGAATCAACAAAGGTCTGAACTCCAAGACATGCCGCGAGAAAGACGAACATGAAGAGACACAAACACGAACCTATAAAATATCATAGAGTACATATGTAGTACAGTACATACAATATCAAAATACACGAAGAGCAAGGAAAGATAGAGCGCGGATTTCAGATGACCGTCGAAAGAAAGCCAGGCTTGCGTTTAGTCAGCGTTTCTATTGGTCGAGAGCAAAGTGTTTCGTCTTTCAGCCAATTAAATTGTGAACTAAATCAAAACGCGCCATTGCTTACGTCACGACTAAATGCAAAGTCTGACTTACTTCGCCTCCAGATTGGCTTGTTGTTGAATGGGTTCCACTCCTGATTGGCTAGTGGTTTTATATTTTTGCGTTTAGTTCTCGATATCTAAAATCCGCTCTAAATGAATTAGAGTATCCGGGTTCCTTTTGTCGGAATGCTCCTTCGAGTCTGCTCCACTATTATAGCGGAGCTCCCGCGGGCGCCGAAGGCGCCCTCGTAGCGGAGCCCCATAGCTACATGCAGGAGAAGAAGGAACAAAACAAAAGTGTATATGCATCGACCGATTCTGTGATGGACTTCCGGTTTCCGTGTGTCCGTCGTCGCACAGGCAACCCACCAATTTGAGCGGGAAAATGAGCACGCGCGCGCTTGAAATTAGTTGGCGATTTTTATTTGTAGGGATGTTTAGAGATTTTGTTATTTCGTGTTTGAATTTTCGACAAGTGAAGGAAAAATATTTTCTTGTCCTTTATCAAAAACTGAAACGTTTCTAAGGCAAGCTGTCAAATCAAGGTATTTTAGACTAAAAGTCTACAGCAATGAAGCGGAGACAGATAATATGTCGATGAACACGGTTGTTTTACAAGGGAGAAGAGCGAGGGACGGAGAATGGAGGGGAAATACTGCAGGGAATGACATGTCGGAAGACAAATGCGACCGCTTGATCGAGAGAGAACGGGAAATTAATGTTCTCAACAAGAAGATGGAGGTAGCCCTAGCCAAAATGTCGAAACCTGAAGATGATTTAAAAAGGCAGACACGAAAACTAACGAAAAAAGCGTCTAGAACATGTCTCGGAGTCTCAGAAGGAAAGATAGAAGGACAGCGCCAGATAATCGGAGAGGGAAGGTCAAAACTTGGAAGACTGTCGTCGTGCCGTGAAGTGAAAAGAAAAAAAAAACATTCTCAAGGTAGGTCCTTGTCACGTTTAAATTTGACCGTAGTTTTAGCTTTAAAAAGTTTTACCCTTTCAAAAGTATAAAAGTGACATTCGACAACTATCGCAAATTTTCATTCACGTTTTTTCGCGCCCCGGCGGATCGCTACGCTACTTGGAAAATGACGGAAAGTTCATTGTGTTTACTGTTTATTTGAGGATTCCAAGTGAAATACAATCGCATTTTTAAGTGATTTTCAATTTGACAACAAGTACTTCCGTTGCCATAGCTATGTGGTATTTAAAGTTTGGGAGAATTTATGATTTAAGCTTATTTGCTTGCGAAGGCAGCCATCTTGAATTGAACGTGGTCGAACTTTGGAAAAGCACTATGCAATGCAATCTCCAAACGCATCTTGTAGGTTCCCAAGATATTTTTCTGGTTATGATAGGGCGTGCTTCACGGTGTATTCCGCATAAAACAGGCAAGTGGATATTTTAATCATTAGATTACTTTGTTCACTGTCGGAAGGCACGAACATTTCCAAATATATCTTGGGGATACCAAATTAAAATACCGTGTGAAAGTATCCGTATCCTCAGTAATGCAAATACTTTTTCTAAGTGAAAAATAGACAAACAAACAACCTAGTAAGGTAATCTATTTGAAAATCGAGTAACAATTGTAAAAAAAATCATAGTGTAGACTTCTTTCATACTGTTTTTGATAGAATCTAAAAGAATTCATTTCTTACAACACCAAACAATCGAAAATGAATCCTGAAATTGTCCAAACCCATACAATTTATATAGGTTGAAGAGCATGAAATGAAATGACCACCAACAGCCAGCACCATTCCTTCACAACTTTGAAAAATTATTTCTTAGATTTCGCCAATTCTTTATTTTATCAAGAACTCTAAAAAAGTGCTACAAACAAGGAAATTGGTTTTGTAATACTCCATCTAAGTTTCAACTTTGTGACCAAAAATTACTTGATTTCTTGGTGGATTTCCTCTTACCCTAATCACTTTTCCCCTTTACATGAAGCAGATTGAAATGCTTTTGCCATTGTTGGGCAACAGAGGCAATCTGTGTACCTCCCTCTAGGGCGATCGAACAGAAACATGGTGAGAGGGAGTGATAAAAATGCAACCTATTGTCAATGCAGTCTTTTCAAAGTGGCGAATCTGAAAGACTGAATGTTATTCATCCTTGATTTTATGTTTTGATCATTTTGATGGCTTAAGGGACTTCTGTATGTTCTGTTACTAAAATGTATAATGATATCCATGCCATATGCGTTGGTAAATTAGACTGGAAAAAAGAAGATCAATGTTTAAGTTTCATCAGGCTTATCAGTGACACCTATTCTCTTTCAATGGGCAATTCCAGAAAATAAAGGTACCCTCCCCACGGGCGGCACTAGTTTTTGACCCCCCCATGCATCCAGAACTTCCAAAATGGTTTACCCCCCATGCATATAGAATTCCGGGCAGGTTAAAGAAATCCAGCTTCGAAAACCCCCCTTGCAATCAGAGTTCCGAGCTCTTAAACCCCCCATCCCATCAGAATTTCCAAATGCTGCCCGTCTGGGGGGTACCTTTATTTTCTGGAATTGCCCAATTTCAGTGATAAAGCAGCAGCCAGGGAGATGGCTCTTGGACAGGTCATGGCATAAGGCAAACACTAAATTAACTTGATATTAACATAAGTATTACACGGATGGCAGAACAGATTTTGAAGTAAGGGGTGGGGAGCAATAAGTAAGACAGAAAAGTTGAAAATCTGCTGAAAATTAAAGGGCTGCTTGAAGCCCCCCACCCCTCTTCCGTCCATGTGTTATGATTACTAAATACTTGTCAAGACAGAATCAATTTAATGCATTTGCAGTGCTGTTATTATTATTTTAAAATTTTGAGAGGAGAAATTTTGAAATTTTGAAGGATAAACAATGCTGTCACAAGGTACTTGCTAAGGGAGTGTTCATTATTTATGTTTTTGTTGTTGTTGTTTTTTTTTTTTTGGGGGGGGGGGGGGTCAGTGTTCCATGCAACTCCACTTTCATTTTCTGTTTAGCCCCTCCTTTGGCAGTAGCAAAAAGATTTTTACCCCCCACCAGGAGGAGGCAACCCCCCTCCCCCAGCCCTATGCCATCATCAATAATAAGCACTTCCTTACAGTGGTTTCTCTCCCTCGCTTGTTGTCCGCCTAAGAGAGGAGGAAACCACTGCTCGCAGGGTACCCCCATCTGCAGGGGACTTCAAAAGGTACAACCCCCGGGGGACTCCCTATATTCGAATGCTAGGGTTGACCCTCATATTTTTTAGGGGTTAAAATCGGCAATCTGATATTTTTTAGGGGTTCTAAAATAAAAAACGGTATGGTTAGAAAAAATACTGGTATTTTTTAGGGGGTTCTCACACAAATAAGGTACATAGGTACAAAATATTTGAAAGAAGGATCTAGTGTATTTGAAACTCCAGAGGATACATTTGATGTATATATCAAATAAACGGCCAGAATAACATTTAATCTGTCAACATTGTGGTATTTTTTAGGGTATTTCCAGACTGAGGGGTATTTTTAGGGTGGAAATTTTTTCCAACCAGGTATTTTTAAGGTTCAAAATTCGAGTTTCCTGACACCCCTAGCATTTTGACCTTAGAGTCCCCCCTCTGGGTACAACCCTCTCCTCACATTGGTATATGTTATGTTCCAAGTCCTTCAAGAAAACTATGTATCATGAATTCAAGATATAATATATGAGTATTGTTATAACCAAGGTAGTTTTAAATGGACAATTAATTCATGGAAAGCAACATGTACATGTAAAAGTGTGGTGTGACCCCCCTGAAATGCTCACAAATGAGAATGGTCCTCCCCTTACGGTGCTTTAGATCAAGGATGCCCCGCCCCTCTGAGGCCTCAGCCCATCCCTCCCCCAGAAAAAAAATGCTCTTTTTCAGTGGAATTTCAATACATTTACAAACAAGGTATGAGTAGAAAGACCAAAATTGGCAGCCACCTATTCTCTGCTCAAACATGGTTGGTATTTGTATTTTCTGCAATGACACATTTTATTAAAAATACACTGCTCATGTAATGTACATATATTGTGATTTTAATTTAAAAAACTCATGACAAATAATTTCTTTATTTCTTTATTGCACTTGTTCTTTGTTAGAACTATTCCATTGGGAAGGGTATTAGTACCCTATTATTTTCTGAAAGAGGTTCTTTATCTTACTTCCACAGGCCATGCCTAAACACAGAAAAATATGTAACCGGGAGCTCCGCTTTTAGCCAGTGGCTAAATCTATATATTAGGGTCGCGCCACTTTATGGGGATTTGGAAAACTTGATCTGCAATAAATGTGCCCTCTTATAACTCTATCAACAATCCTACGGTCCTATTTTAGTCCCCGTCCATACTACACCGTAAACGATACTTTTTGCTCCGGATACGGCTATCGTCCACACTACAACGCCGAAAACGATCACCGAAAACGGATCAATCCGAAAACGCTCTCCAGAGTGGAGCAATTTGAAAACGGAGCTGTTTGAAAACGCTGTTTTCTAGTGTGGATGGGTGAAAACGATGATAAAAAAAAACACGATGAGATCTGAAAACGATGACGTCATCACAGCAAACCCGACCAGTTACGCGGGCCAACAGATCGAAATGCGCATGCGTTGAGCTTGTTTGAGCATGTGCACTGAATGCATACGTTTTCGTACGGATACGCATTGTAGTGTGGACGGGCGACAACAATACGAAAAAGTGTGGACGCAAATCTTTTTGAAAACGGAGCAAAAAGTATCCGTTTTCGTTTGAAAACGGTGTAGTGTGGACGGGGTCTTAGTTGAGGAACTTGCCGTTCTTACCTCCACCAGACTTTATGTAGTTGATGTATGTTGACGCTTTCACTGACCCTTCCTCGCGATCTTCCGCTTCTGTCAGTTTACCAGCTAAAATAATAAACAATGGTTAAAGAACGGTTTACGTTTAGAGCGGCAAAAAACACTCTTGCTAACATAAAACATATTAAGACAGAGGGAATAGAGGGAATAAATCAAGGCTAACATGGTAAAGAAACCCGTTGTAAATCATTTGTATAATAAATTAAAATCCTCACAAAGCGAGGCTCCAATTACGAGGTTCCCTGGTCAGCGTAGTGGGTAACGTTGGGAGCCCTGCACTGGAGATGGGCAACTTCCGTCGTCCCTGTGGTTCTTTAAACATCCCTCTGGTTCAGCAGGTTTTAATAGTGCACGTGAGAGACGGGGACCTGTTTTACGTCCTTATCCGAAAAGACGCGAAGGTCTAACCATTTGCAGATGTTGGAACAAAGGCAGCACAATCTGCTCAATTGTTTAAAGACCCTGAGTGTTGGTCCGGCCAGGGTTTGAACACCCATCTTTGAACCGCACAGCAGTCTAGCGCTCTATCACTGCGCTAAACCGGCGGTTAGCGACAGCATGTTCTTTTAAATGGACTGGGTTTTGAAGAAACATAACGAGACACAATATCGCATGATACAATACTGAAGCTTATAGCTTTCATTCTCGGTATAAGGTCAGTGGACACCGCAGTAAAACGCAGTTCTCATGCGCTAAAGATTCACTGGCCTGTGAAATGAAGACAATTGAATAAAGTGCGAGGTGCAAAAGTTCAGAGAAAGATATGATCATATTCTAGCTGCTCTGCAATTTTTGGCCTTAAGTTTTGTCTGAAGCTTCCAAATTTCCAAATCAGCACGAGATATTTTTGTGATGTAGATTATTTCTTTTGTTTTCATTTCACAGGAAGTGAATCTTTAGCGCATGGCAAATGCGTTTTGCCGCGGTGTCAGGTCAGTGACAATATCATACCTTCCTCTCTACTCTTAGGAACATCCGTGTCCTCCAGGGGCTCTTTGACCATGCCGCCCGCAGTTACACTCTTCGCGCTTTCAGTACTGATTGGCGTCTGAAAGGCTCAAACCCGCCCACCTTCAAGCTGTTAGTGCTGTCGGTGCTTATCTGCCGCTTGAAGGGCTCCAAGCTGCCTTTAGTACTTTCAGTAGTGCTAAACTGACGCTTAAATGGCTCAAGCGCAGCGCTGCGGAAACTGGATCTTGGGCTTCCTGTGGTTTCTCCATCTCTGATGCTATCCCGGATGCTCAGTTGTCGCTCAAAGAGCTGTTGGATTTCATCAGCTGTCCCAGTGGAGATGCCGCTTTCCGAGCGATCCCGACCGCCTTCGTAGAGATCGACTTCAGCTTGCCGGGCCTCGTTTTCAAGCTCTTCTTCGACCTCCTGGAGAAACTGCTTGATGAGCGTCGCGAACTCCTAAATGACAATGAAATACGCAAAAGTTTGAGTGTCTGGAATTAAAAAGTTAGTAGGAATAGATGAGGTGGCGAGGAAGCAATCGTAGACGCATTCTCGAACCCAGAGCTCCCCTGCTCGTCACCTCGCGGGGGAGGCTCTGGTGACAGCCATTGACGCATGCGCGAGATTTGATACAGAGCCACTGAGAGAAACACCTTCTGCGCATGCCCCAACGTTTAAAATCAGCCAATCAGCGAAGGCCCTCAAATGGATGCCCCCAGAGCCTCCCCTGCGAGCAGAGGAGCCGGGGAGCTCTGGGTTCGAGAATGTCGTAGACGTGTCTCACTACCCCTCCCGCGCAAGCGCGCTTACAGACATCACTCATTCTCTCGTTTCAAGGCCTCTCGGTCGTGCTGACTGTTGGAGGTTGATGTCCCGGCTTTTTCATATAAGACGCGTCTTTGTCGGTTAGGCGAATTTCAACATGGCGAGCGGGAATACCGCTATATATTGTTTCCACAGGCAATCATACAATAGATGTTATGTTAGCAGGGCGAGTAAGAAACCGGACAACAGATAACGGACTGCTGCTATTGCTATTGTTGTTGTTTTTATTTGGTGCTGTTGTTATTGTTGTGTTTAATCAAGAAGTATCTTATCCTTCCAGTTTTACACCATTCTTTTACACCATTCTTCCCCTTTAGTGCTGTTGCGTTTGCTCCGTGTTGAAATAGGCGTTATGCTTTAAGCATGCCCTATAATGCGAACCCGTAGGGGGGATCAAGGGGTCGGACGAACCAACCCTCTTTTCCCCTTTCCCATGTAGAAATCATGTCCTATAATCATTTTCGATTTTCGTTCCGCCTCATCGACGAACGATTCCCCTCCAGTCCATATGTCCTCTAAGCAGACATACATACATTACATACATACACTTCATTTAAATACGGAACGAACCAGACGAACCATATCCGGTCACAATTCACGCTACACACGCCTGTTTTTTTTTTTTCTGGTTGTCATACAGGTTCGAGTTGTAGGGCCTGAAATGCCTACCTTCGAATAAGCCTCCGTCTAAATCAAAACAAACTAAACTAAAAAAGCTAACTAAACTAACTAAAAAAACAAACATTATCTGGCACAGATAATGGCATTTATCTGAGCACGTATCTTTTCATACTGTCAGTTGGTAGACAAGCTGGCGCGCGGGCTGTCAGTGGGAAAATACCAAGCAATTGTTTTAGCCAATTAAAGGCAGAGCACTCACGTGGTTCCATTCCTGTATGTATCGGCTGACTAGCATTTCAGTTAAGCTTATTCTTTTGAAGAAACAGAGAGAAGTGCTGAGATAAAAGACTATATTACTAACCTTTTTATCTCTCATGAGCTTGTTGTAGGGTCCCCTTTCCACAATCCAGCCTTCTTGTAAAAACAACACTTGGTCACACTGACTTAAATACTGAAACAAACCAGTACAAACTTTAGTAAAACATACACGAGCACAACTGCTAAACATAACAGAAGCTAGACACTGCACTGGAATATACTTAACAAGTATATATGTGTATGTGCGTATTATATGGATTATACTGATGTCACATGATGACCACATGCTGTCACTGTCTGACCCTCTCACTCATGGTGCACGCGCGCATAATCCCAGAAATCACCTAGCATTAGAGTGCGCTAATTGTGATCTACCTGCAGCTGATGAGTGGCAAAAAGCACTGTTTTGCCCCAAAGTGATCCTTTAATGCAATGTTTGAAGATGTGTTGTCCCACATGGGCATCCACGGCACTTAACGGGTCATCCAGAAGGTAAAGATCCTAAACAAAATACAAATAAATTTATGTCCGGACTCCCTTTTTTCTTCCCTCTACCACAGGCAAACCGGAACCCGCCCCTCAGGCGGTACAGATACAAGAGAATTCTTACAAGTATACAAGATACAAGTATTTTGCCTGAATTTTGTATAGGTGGAACCGTTGCCTGACCGACACTAAGAACTGGCCGCGCGGGAGACTAGTAAAGTGCCAGACTTTCGGACATCCATATATGGTCATTCTCTCGTCAGATTTTAAAATGGCGGACGAAAATATTAGCCAATCAGAATTGTCCCTGATCGTCTGCTCCCAGAGCATTCAAGAAACTATCAAACACGGCAGCAGCTCTGGGGACAAGAATGCAATAAAAATGGGCAGGCTTTTGTGCATATGTGCTCAGGGTGTACGGTTTTCTGTTTTCATTGGCCCATGTCAAACCGCTTCAACATTTCGATCAAGCAACTTTTGTTGAGCGTGCCATGTTCAACGAATTTTAAGAACTTGTTTGACAACAGAAAGGACGAAACAGGAAACGAGAACCTGACAGTGCCGCATCTTCTTACTAAGGAATATAAATGGGTGTCCACTGCTGGATCAAAACATTATCAATCCAACTACCTTATCTGCATACAGAGCTCTTGCCAGGCTAATACGCTGTTTCTGTCCACCACTGAGGTTAATTCCGCGCTCGCCAATCTGAAAAGGAAAATATAAGCGAGATGATCCAAGAGATGCTTCCCAGCAACCTGTGCGGCAGACAGTCTTCTATGATTGGTCTACGACAGTTGTCAGTTTCAGAGCTGGCAGGAGAGCGAAGGCTGATTAAGATCATGGACAAGAAACGCGACACTGGACAAAGTTTTGTAATTACCTCTGTTTGATCACCGTTTGGTAGAATTTCAAAATCCTTCGTGAGACTACATGCGAAGCAGACAGCCTTGTACCTGATTAAAAACAATTCGTAAAATAATATAAGTTATTATTTATAACAAGTTGGAATATTCCTTTGCCAAGTCTAAAACCAAGCATCTAGCACATTACCCCGACCCCACCCTCCTTGGGACTCTTCTTGATACGTGCATAAGGTAAACAACACAAATTCCAATGCTACCTTGCTTCGTTGAATGGATGGCCAAGAAGAATGTTATCTTTTGCTGTTGCATTCATCATCCACGCCTAAAATCAACAACAATATAGTAATTTGAAACAGCCAATTTCTAACTTGAGTCCGAGATTGAGAACTTAACAAAACAAATCGCATCGGCATGGAGAAGTGAGTAATTTATTACTTTTGTTGTATTTCCCTGAGCTTCGTTATCCAAGATATCGAAATTGGTATATTAAAGATACGGTCCGATACTAAGAATTATTATACATTGTACTCACTATCTCGATTCTTATTGGCTAAAAGCGCGCGCTTTACTTTGGGAATCACGCACTTTCAGGGCTGATTCTTGAAGAATCAGCTAGCTGATTCTTGATCCTACGCGCGCAATGTTTCATGGGACTACAGCCCTTGAATGTTTCCCCTATTTAACAAGGCGCTTGTGTAAAAGAAATTGCTTGACAGAAAAAAAGTATTTTCACTGAATCAATGTATAATAATATTATCAGTGAATTTTTACAGCCGCGCTAGGGAAGGTAGAGTAAACGGGCTCTCAAACAATTTTGTGACGCGTCACGCTGTGAACAAGGCGCAGACTCTAGTAGGGCCTTCATCTCAGCCGAGGTTGGTTCTGCGAGTGAGCTCGCCCAGACACTGCTAAAGAGTCGCAAATGTCAGGAGCATATCAAAAGGAGTCTCCATCACCTATAAGTGGAAGTCCAAAGCACAGGAGTAGATGAATCTATTTTTAGATTGTAGATTTGGAATCCCGTAAGAATTAGTTTTCATGGTTACGTATTATGTCCCCTCTATCAAAAGGAAGATGGAACCCAACATTCTCACTCTCAAAGCACTAATTTCCCGTTGAAATTCAAAATCCACAGTCTAAAATAGACTCTTACTCCTGTGCATATGGCTCGATCTAGTGCAGTAGAACGAGGCTCCTGTTGATTGGCTCCTGGCTAGACCTTCACGTCTCTAGCGTGAAGCGTGAGATTAGTGCGTGATGGTTTCATACCTGTTGTGCTACGTAAGCAATAGATCCACCAATAGCCACACGCCCTTTAGTCTTCCTCATCTGGGAGAGGATGCACTGGAGTAACGAACTCTTGCCGCTGCCGACACTACCGCAAATACCAATCAACGTGCCCTGGGAATCAAGCAACAGATTGGGTTTTCAGTATTAGAAGAACCCTTCAGCCCGCAGCACGTTTTTAACATTTTATTTACACTGTATACATAAAAAAGTAAAAAAAGCATAGGGTCTTTGCGACCGACACAACTCGGGGCCCCGACCCGAGATATCTCGGTCTGGAAGGTAGGGATAGTCCTACCTCCATGTGAATCTGGAAGGTAGGGATAGTCCTACCTCCATGTGAACGGTCTACGGGGGGGGGGGGGGGGGATCACTCGCCTCATGTGAACAGACCCTAAGAGACACGGATAATATATATGAATATAAAATGCGGATATGACATACCTTTTTCACCTCCAAATCAATGTCAAACAGCGAAGGAACAAGTTTGGTCTTTTTGGGCCTCATGGGCCGGCCCCTACCAGGAGGGGGACCTTTGCCCTTGGGTGGGCCCTTTCCTCGGGGAGGCCCTGTGGTTCCTCTTTCGCCTTGTTTCTGTTTCTCTGGAACTGAAAAGCTTTTATTATATCAACTACACTGTTTTACAAGGATTTCTGTCCCTGAGAATTTAGGTATCTAATCACAACTAAAAATATGAGACTTTTACGTGTAGAAATATCAACCAATCAGAAGTGACGTCAATTGTCTTGCAGGAATCGGCTCGGCCAAGGTTTGTTAATAGACGAAATAATTCATGGATGCTTGGAGAAATGGATTTATTTACTTGTGTTGACATTTGTCTAAATTTGTTGACATGTCTCGAAATTAAACTGACTGAAAATCAAATACTGGCACTAGAAAGAGTATCCTCACATTAGCAAACTTTTAATTTTCGTTATGCCAAATGCCATGTCGGCAGAGTCTGTCATACAAACGTCTGTAAATTTTAATTTTCAACGTTCGTTTTCTCGGAAAATATTGGATATAATGCAGCAAAATTTGGTAGTTTTACTAAAGTGATGATGTGTGTTCTAGTGCTGCTGTTCATTTTTAACAAAAATCGATTTGAATTTTCGGGGGCCGTTTTGGAAAAGCGTCTATTCCATATCCATGCGGAGGATGGTTATCACTCCTAGTAATGTACTCCTTCTTACCATTTGTATTTGCCGGGTTGTTATTCTCATTCTCGCCTGACTGCGCTACTGCTCCATTCTCAGTCGCGGCCTGCTCGTCAATGTCGTGTCCGACTGAACCTGTAAACATATATGTGTTGTTGTTGTTGTTGTTTAAGGAGCGGCGGACCCGTGAGGGGGGTAACTGTCCTACCCAGGAACCCATGAGTAGAAGCATTCCTCTGAGCTATCACAGCGAATTTCTGCAGACGCCCATCCACGGGAAAAGCTAAATTGCCCATGGTAGAAGAATGGGAACTGTTCGGATTTCCCATGGCTATATCCATGTGAATTCCGAACAATTCCCGTGCGTGTGCCTTGGGAAATTCAGCTTCTTCCATGTATGGGTTTCTACAGAAATTCCCTGTATATTCGTGATTGTGCATTTAACAGACCGAGCTATTTTTAGAAAAAGTTTTCCAATTGTTCAGGTTAGTATGATTGTAACAAAGATAGGAATATTTGCCAAAGTAACCATATGTATAAAGCAATGAAATAGCATCTAGGTTATGAGTATTGTCGTAACCCATATAGGGCAATTAGGGTTATCAAAGACAAAGTACGCGTTGTTTCTAAAAAATAGCTCGGTCTGTAAAAATGCCCAATCTATGATATGGCTCCTCCTAATTATGCGCTCCTGTCCTACCCCAATACCATTGGGGACAGGGGGTTCAGCCCCCAATAACGTTGATATTTACCAGGCATAAAATGCAAATAAAACCTGACGTTTCCCTGTTATTAATATCCAAAGTAGATACGCTAGAGCTTTTGCCATTTCAGCATAAATCTTTTAGCAACTTGCCTGCCGTGTCATAATAACAAAAATGTCGGAGCAAATCTGTAACATTGGGGTATGGTTTAAGAACCATGGAGTTGGCATAGGAACCACAAAGTCTTACTTATTACCAAAACGTGTACCAAGCGAGACTCCGATAACAACCACAAGACTGTCAAAACCGGAAAGCATGGCGCTGATGTCATAGCGCGTGACTCTGTTGCGTTACACATAACGTTACAAAATCCTGGTCCTCTTATAGCTGAAACCGTTGGTTTCGTGCTGTGAATTTTAAAACATGGTTTCATTTTGCTTTTTTCTGTTTCGCCAGTCAAACAATCTAAACCAATCAGGTCCTTCCCTGGTTTCATCTAGTGCACTCGAATGGCTTTCTGTCGCGACGAAAACCCAGTTGACTGCCCTAGACGAAACAAGGCGAGAAAAAATTAACAAATTTCTACAAAACTAGGTCAGGAGACTGCATAAACGCTTCAAATTGGTCTAAGAAAGAAAAAATAACTGTAATTCGCATTATATAAGCATTCTGTTGTCAGGTTTAATCGTTTTCTTTACCAAATTTCTAAGGCTAGTTTTAGACGTCGAACTTAATTCTTTCTTAATTCTTAATATCTTGTTTTCACTGGCTAATAAACCTTTGTAGTCAATTTAGTGCGACAGAATTAAGTTCGACGTTTAAAACTAGCCTAAGTTTGAAAACGACTCAGCGTGATAAGATATATAAATGGACTATTCGTAATCCATTTCCATTCAGTCGATAACAAACCAAAATACTCCAAATCTGTACTGATCTGGAAATTGAAAGGTTATTAACAACCCTAGATGGTTATTTTTATTCAAAATTACTAAATTAACCCTAAAATCAGGGTGTAAACAGGCATTTTGTTTTAGGAAGCCACCTCGGGACTAGGCTTGTGACTCAGCCTGTAAAGCCATTTAGTGACAATGAGTCTTCCCCTCTCTGGCTTTTTCCCGTTCCGTTGATTACCATTACCATTCGCAACTGTCAATTCTGCCCAAAAAGGCAGCGATGCGTTGAAGTGATTTAGAGACAAACGAGACTATTTGTGTTTTATTTTTTAAAATTGATTGAAAGCAGATGGATATTACCGTGAGCAAGGATTTTTCAGTAAAATTGTATGGACATGTTTTACTTTCACAGGGGCGTTTTTCAGGAATCCACCTGGGACAAGGCTTGTGACTCAGCCTGAAAAGACATTTAGCGGCAATGACTATCGCAAACTAGACCTACAAAATAGATGCGGGTAGTTACACCGGTATTTTCCTTGGCTTACGGGCAGATAAGCCTTTAGGAATACTCCGGATATTCAGAATATTAAATATTGAATTGATGGCAATTAAAGGCTATTAATCAAATATTGAACTGGAAATTATTACCTAGCAAAATTGATAGGAAAATAACGCCAACACACGGAAGAGCTACTGTAGCAGGAACAGAAAACTAAACTTAAACTAACGGGAAACTAAATGTATTAATTGAAAATATCAAACGGATATGCAACTTCGGCTGATGTGTCATCATTTTATTAAACAGAATCAAATATAGAGCGGATTTCAGTTGATTGTCGAACACTATCTGGTCCCTCATTTCTGTCAACCAATCAAATTCTGAACTGAGCTGTAGTGATAACTAGGTCACCACGTGTGGTTGGCGAGGAAGCCATTCAAAAGCGACTTGTCTTTTTTTGTCTCGTTCATACTTATTGGCTAGGTGTATTTAGCTATAATGTGCGGAAATCAAATGCTAGTCAGTCTGCAATGAAAGCAGCGTTAATAACGTCTTCCATTTCACACATTCGCAATACGGATGCACAAATGATGATTTTCACTTTATGTTGAACAAACTACCTAAGGCCTACGGGCTACAATTTACCGATAATCACAGCAATCTATTAGCCGACGTCATGTGAATTACAGCATTTAAGACACGTACAGGGGAGAAGGAAGCAAAAAACAATTTACAGTTTTTGCCCAATGTCGATTGACACAACTCTTTCCACTTTTCTTTTTGAAGATAAATGCTGCTGGTTGTTGTTCTACGCAAATGGCCTGCTCTCCCCTAACTTGTTTTTATAGGCACAACGTAGAATTCACATACGAACAATGATATGTTTCTCTAGCAGGATATTGATAAAATAACCTTGTGAATATTCAGATGCTTTGGAAACATTGTCTCTGTCCATAATTTCGACATTTGAGGTGTCAAGCATGAATTTCCCTTCAATTCGAGAAATGTGAATATGGATAACCTTGGAGCGAGTGGAGCATGAAAATAATAACAGAGTAGATTTGATTTAGACTTGTCACAGGTCGTTTGGTAAAAAACTGTCTACATTGCTGTATCATACACGACATTGTTTATTTTTCTGGGAGTTTCCCTTGCCGAGATCTTTGTTTGAAAGGCTGGTTGATGGAAGGCACTTTGCGGTTGGTGCGTGAAGTGAGAGTCCGCCACCTCCAAAGTATCATTGTCAACCTGTTTAAGCAAGTCTTGTTCAATGAACTGTTTTACATTTTTAATTAATGAAAACAACATATTTATGCAAGGAAGCTACCCCCTCCCCCCGATAAAATGCATTAAACGGCGTATTTAGTTATTTCTAAACGCATAGAGCAAAGCTACTTGTCTTTTCTGAACAGTGCTGGTAAAATAATACCACTTCCTTCCAAGAGAAATTAGATCGCAAAATTTGCCAGAAGAATTACCAAGGAACGATAATTTTCCGAACCAGCTTGAGTCAAAATGCCAGAATGCAACCAAAAGGACGTTTTCTCGTTTGATGATGTCATCGATGACCTCATACCACGTACCAACGCAGTTGCACCCCTTTTAACTTAGACAACTTTACCCAAGTTGGGTTGTCTGAGGTTCATACCTTCCTAAAATGTCAAAATAAAGTTACCAGTTACCAAATATAAACCTTTCCTCGTTTGTTGATGTCATCGATAACGTCATACCACGTGACAACGCAGTTGCACCCCCTTGTCACTTAGACAACTTCATCCAAGTTAGGTTGCCTGAGGTTCACCAATTCCAAGATGCCATTTAGACACCTTCACCCAAGTTTGGTCGTCTAAGGACCTTTTATGATCCGCTATAAAACTGATGGGTTGCCTGTGCGACGCCCGGACACACACACAACCGGAAGTCCATGAAAATCAATGCATGCATCGATATACACTTTTCTGTTGTTTCCTTCTTTTCTGCACGTAGCTATGGGCTCCGCTACGCAACGACTTAGAAATTTCCAAATATAAGTTCGAAAATTAGAATAAATTTTCCAGGACTTGAATTTGTTGTATCAGTTGCATCAAGTCTACTCTGTTATAAATATTTTGGATTTCAGTAAAAATTAACAAAATTCTTTTCGCCGTTATACAATTTTCATCTTTATACAAGACTAACATTTTTGCCTGTCATCTAGTTCAGAAAGAATGAATTATCAAGGAAGTTCATCCTCTAAACGGTTTTACTGCGATTTTCATAATTCTGCGAACTCTACGCCGACCAACAAACCGCGGTTTGGCTTCCGTCAATCAAACGAGTGAACAACTTTGGGTGATTTCACGGAGGCTCTGATAGATCTTGTGATCTATAGAGGTTAGCTAGGCTTCAAAACAGAATTTTTCATTGTAAAATGCAAACCAAACTCAGAAAACATGCGTGGACTTGACTTAAAAGGTTTCATTGACGGAAGCCAAAACGCAGTTTGGCGTTCGAAAATGTCAAGTGGGAGTTCGAATTATGAAAATCGCAGTAAGGAGAGGAATGTTATAGGCTGTTCCACTTATCGTGTGACGAGTACAGGTGTCACGAACAAAGACTTCATACACAGCAGTGGTAAAAGCTAAAGAGGATTCTCATTGTTATGCTATTTTCTTTTTAACCATTTCTGCAACATTTCGTGCGAATCGCCCACCTGTTTTAGGGACAATTTGTGTTTCGTTAAATCTACTTTATTTCTGCTGTGTGTTCCTGGAACTCGAATGTAACTGTTGTCAGGAACGTGAAATGTTCTTGATGAAAGCCCCTAGCGATTTTGATTTCAGTTGCCGCTAATTCACTATATATAGAACACAGTTCACTCTGAAAAATACCATAAAACTAAACAGATTGAACCTTTGTTGATGTTCAGTCTTTGTCAAAATAGGCAAAATTTCAAAATAATTTCAAAATAGAGTATCAGGCCATATACGTTTTTGAAGGACCAGCGCATAACTCAAGTTTATTTATTGAACAGAAAGATCATCGCTTTTTACTTGTATATTTTCTGCGAGTGGCGTCAAGTAATGGCTTTAATGGAGTCAAATATAAACAACGCAAACCTTACAATTCCAGACAGATTGGTAATGACTGAAGACAATATTTTAAGTCAGGGCGAACGAATTACGTGGTGTGTTGTTCTGCTTACTGAATCATTGCTCATACTAACTGGTAATTTATTCGCGGTTAAAGTTTTCTACCACACGAAATTCGCAGAAAAACGGATGAGTTACCTACTGGTAAATCTGACAATTGCAGACACTTTCACTGGAATTGGTTGTTCTGGTGTTGGCTGTTTCAGTTTGTACTACAGACAATTCCTTTGACGACACTTCGCCCAAGTTTTCTTTCGTTGAATTTATCAGGACCCTCTGCTATGGTTTTTCGGGCATATGGTCGGTGAATTTTTAACAGCAATAGCAGTCGAAAAGACGCGTTCCACTTTCCTTTCTATTAAATGCAACGTAGCAAACACGACAAGCTGCAATATGACTGCAGGCTTATTTGGAGTGTGGTAATTTGTGCTTCGGAAATATTTTTTGCTAGCTGTTTACTGTATTACCAGAAAGTAGAGGAAGAAAACACACATTGGTGTAAAATGTACTTGATCTTATGGAAGTCGATCCTGGTCATACAATTAACCCTTTTGGGTTTTACATCTATTTGTACCTGGCAATTTTCCATATGATTTCATATATCAGTGGCTCTAACAATTCTCCAGTTATAAGGAAAGGGAAGAAATTCGCGAAAAAGCTTTTGATAGTGGCTACTTTTTACTGCTTGGCTTGGAGCCCGCGAGTTTGGATGAATTTTGGCGGGAAACTTTTTGAGGAGAAAAGCATGTCTCCTCACACCTACATGGCTCTCACTCGATATTCAAAACGCTGGTATATTTTAGGAGAAATACTGGCCTGCTTTATATCTTTCGTGGATTTAATAGTTTTCACATTTAGCACCAAAGAGTTTAGAAAAGAACTAAGAAAAGTGAAAATTCCTGCTGGTATACAAATAATATTGTCTTATTGTGGAAGAGGACGAAACTACGTCCATTCAGCTGGGGAGGGGTTGTCATATTTCAGCAAAAAACAGAGCGTTTGTCATTGAAGAAGAACCGGAGAAAGAAGAAACAAATGGTTTTATAGAGATGAAAGAATACGATGAACTATCCAGCCCGCTTTGTGCCGCGAAATCAATCAGGAATATTTGTGAACTCGATGACGAAGAGGGATTGCCCCAAGTGCCAGGAAGTAATTAGGAAAGGACGTTTACACCGGCAACGAAACAGCTTTGTATGCTCATTGGCCCCAAAACGAGAAACAGCTTTGTATGCTTATTGGCCCCAAACGAAGCCTGAAAGTTAGCAGACTTTTGATTAGAAAAAATCAGAGTTATGAGGCACAGGAAATCAGATAGCATTTTGGCTTTTTCACTATAGATTAGCCCAGCACTAGAATCACTAGGCCAATATCACTACAATTTGAACAATTGACGTGATTAGAAAACATTTATAGACACATGTTCGTGCATCTGGTATCGAAGACGTGAGATAATAATGATAATAAAGTAATACATTAAAATAAATTTCAATTCTTCGTCGATTTTCGTTTTGTTCTGCTAGTGGTGACCCCCCCCCCCCCCCCCCCCCCCCCTCTAGATCTGATAACAGTGTTCGATGCTGAGGACGACATCCTCCCCCCCCCCCCCCCCCTTAGCACTTCTAGATCTGCTAGTGATAACTCACCTTATCCCATGAAAAGTCACAGTGTTCGATGCTGAGAACGACATTAGCTTTCTGAGGCTTGTCCAGGAAAGGGGAGAGTTCCTCCATCTCCATCAAACTCTGGGCAAAAACCAAATGGGAAACAGTCGTATGAAACCATGAAAACAGTCTGGCCCCTGACACAGTGACAATAACAACATGCACATCTTGGTAATAGTGATTTTAAAAATCAAAACATCAACGGGTAAAAATATGGTATAAGAAAACGTTTTAGCTATTTCGGCAGCTTCATGATACCATAGTCAATGGCCGTTTTCACACTAGAAGACGAACAAATCGTCTGGACCGACAATCGTCTGACGATTTGTTCGTCTTTTGTACGTCTAGTGTGAATTTAGGTCGGACTTTAGTCGATTTGTTCGTCTACAAGAACAAATCGTCTATGACAAATCGTCTTCCTAGACGGCCAAACAGACGAACAAATATAGACGATTTGTTCGTCTGAAAATTTGTTCGTCCCGTTTTCACATCAGACGATTTGTTCGTCTTGAGACGATTTGTCCGTCCAGACGATTTGTTCGTCTCTAGTGTGAAAACGGCCAATGAGTACAGAAAGTACACACCTATTTCAATTTAACGTTGCTCCGTAAAACGTAAAACCATGAACCTTGCATCATAATAAAGACAACATTTCTCGTATTTTCCTCGAGTTTGGAAAACTAACTAAACTAAAACCACCCAATGGCACTTTGTTTACTACTTTGAGATACAATTTGACATAAACTGCTTCGTTTTAGGCAAGAATTATCAATGCGATTTATGAAGCATGGTTCATAATGCATGGTTTTACGAGCAACGTTAATTGAAATAGTTGTATACGGTATGTTCAATTAAGTTAGTCACTCATTTATCGATAGCAGCGCGCGCACCCATTATAGCTGGAATCGTCCCATTCTGCTCGCAGGGGAGGCTCTGGTGACATCCATTAGAGGACCGTTGCTGATTGGCTGGTTTTGAACGTTGGTGCATGCGCATAAAGATCTTTCTCTCAACGGCTCTGTATCAAATCTGACGCATGCGTCAATGGCCGTCACCAGAGCATTCTCGAACCCAGAGCTCCCCGGCTCGTCTCCTCGCGGGGGAGGCTCTGGTGACAGCCACTGACGCATGCGCGAGCTTTAATACAGAGCCGCTGAGAGAAAGACCTTTCAGCGCATGCTCCAACGTTCAAAATCAGCCAATCAGCGAAGGCTCTCAATTGGCCGCCACCAGAGCCTCCCCTGCGAAGTGACGAGCCGGGAGCTCTGGGTACGAGAATGCCCCCGCGAGGTGACGAGCCGGGGAGCTCTGGCTACGAGAATGGAATCGTCCATTGCTGTAAGATGGTAAGTGTGTCAATGGAGTTAACCGTCAAGCGTTCAAATTGAGGAAAAATAACCGTCCACAGTCATATACGTGCGTCAAGAAAGTAAGCCTTGAAAACCAGAAATGGGGTGGAGAGGGTACTAGCCGAGGCCCACCAACCATTGTTTTTTTTAAATCATTTTATTTCATTTTATTTTGTATGTGCACGAAACGCACACACACAAAGACCGAAATCGACGACACAGTTACACTATACATGGAGAAGGATCATTAGCTCCTTTTTTTTTCAATTTCTTTTTTGCATTTTCTAAACATTTTTCACCTTTCAGAATCAACTGGATAAGTACGAAGTATCATTGTTTTGATCCGCTTCTTTGCAAGTTTCCGACTGTCCTTGTTTTTTGTTTTGTTGTCCATTTTTTGGAGGGGGGGGGGGTGCTTTACCTTGATTCGTTTGAGTGCTAACTTGGCCTCCGCCACGGCTCTCACGCCGAACGGAAGAACGGCGAGCGAGAAGATCAACACGTTAAAAATCGTCATAATGGTAAATGCCTGTCAAACAGAAAAACAGAACACAATGAAAAAGTACAATATTTGATAGTGCATCATTATGTGGTGAGGAGGGACAACGAATACTCGTCTTCTCGCAGGGGAGTATCTGGCTCGCTGATTGGCTGATTTTGAGCGTTGCGGCATGCGCAAAAAGTTCTTTGTCTCGACGGCTCTGTATCAAATTTTGCGCAGGCGAGGTAAGGAGCCGACTCCGAGCTCTGGGTACGAGAATGGCTCGACTTTGCATTTTTAAAAATGCAGTCTTTTTGCAACCCTTTCTGAAGGATGTGTGCTCTCTAAATTAATTATCGGTCACTTTATTTTTTATTCTGGACCGACTGGGAAAAATCTCCTATTTGTGGCACAGATTTAGGGAATCGACTATGTGATCTCAATTGGGAAGCAAAAGAAATACTACGAAACATGATCGCGACCTCAAAATCTCGATCTCTGGTTTCGAGCACAGGACAGTTTCCAAGATTATCCACTCGGGGAAACATGACACAAATGTTACGCGCTACATGTGCCTAGGGCGTTGGCGTGGCTATGGTTACCTGAGCGGAAGAAAGATCCTGTCCCGTTGCTACGTGAACACTAAATGAGCTGACAGTTGCTATTGTTGGTACAATGAGGGCGATAGACATGTTGACACCTTGGAGGATACCAGCAGACGTCAGCGCGCTACGCTCCTCGGCACGCTTAGCTGGGGAAGGCAAAGACATGAAGAATATATAGAGTCACAATTTGGTCAACTTCGAAGATTATCTCGACTGGTATTGTCACTTTGCCAGCGAAGCGCTAGTAGCCCACCAGCGCACCATTAAAAGAGGTGAATGAGCAGACTACTTTGGGCCAGGAGGCTATCAACAGGAGCCTCCATTACCTAGTGATGGGCGTTTGAAGCACAGCAAGATGAATTTATTTTTAGATTGCTGCGCGTTGAACCTCAAAGAGCTGCGAATTTCGTCAGACGGACCGAACCGACTCTTACGCCTGTGGTGATAACAGCAAACAATCTGTAGTGGAATCTGTAGTGGTATCTATTATAGCCATCGTGACCTACCCACTATTGCATTCGAGAATGACTTGTCCCAGGCGTACATTTGATCAACTTGATGCAGTTTAGAATCTCGCTCATCATGCGAACCTGCGGCAATAATTGCAAGTCTTCGTAGTTATTTACTCGAAAATAAAACGGCTCCAGATTAGAATAATAACGACTTTGCCAAGTTTGTAGCAGGTTTGCCACAGTTTGGCAATTTTGATTGCTAGCATGTCCTCGAACTTTGAGTTATAGTTATAGAAGTACTGAATACATTTGAGTTATGGATAATCCTGAATCTAAATTGCCTCCTACTCAAGCATTTATAGAACAAAGCCGATGACCCCCCCCCCCCCCCCAAACTTGACCACACACTAAACAAGGCGATACGTACCCTCTGGTCGGTAATGCGTACAACTTTCCCGCGCAGCTTGCCCGCTAAACGCGCTATTTTCATCTGGACGGGGTAGACCAAACACACGAGCCCACACCCTACTAAAGCGGCCGGTCCGATTAGATAGGTGCAGTATATGATGGCCATTATAATAACAACTGGACCACCTGTGCAATAATATAGAATACTTTGAAACGCGGGTAGCGATATTTTTATTCTGAGATAACTCGACTACAAAACTATTTATTCACTGTTTATTTAAATATGGCACGCTGTAGCCTGAATTTCAGTCGTCCATTTGCTCTCGGTCGTAGTTATTTCACTTTGCGATCGAGAGCGAAATGCATATCAGTCAATCAGTAACGCGGGTTACCTGTGTACCGGTGTAGTACAATCATACCTCTTGGGGACAAAAACAAGATGGTGACCTACAGAGCAAGTTCCTCTGCAAAGTCTGCACGTTTGGTAGTCTGCCGCGCAGCCCAGTCTTTGTGTCGGTCACACAACGCTAGGTAAGCGTTTGGAGGAATTTAAAAAAAAGAAGAAAAAAAGCTTCTGGAATTCCAAATACGGTAAGCAGAAACTGCCATATAAGGAGATTTTGGAAAACGACCCTTTCCGATGAGAACTTTCTTGATATGACAACTGAAAGTCAGGCTAGGTAATCTAAACGCCCGTATACACTTGCAATTTTGTTCGCGCGAATCCGGGCGATTTTTCTCCCACGTACGCGTCAATTGAAGTCACTATGTAAACTAGGTGCAACGCGGCGCGATCAGCCTCAAAATTTGTCCCGTGATGTCGCGTAGATTTCAAACATGTACGAAACTCTTTGCAACTTCATGCGGTTTATAAAGAAAAGAGAGCACAGAAATCGCACCGGATTTGCATCTCGTTTACACTAGAGAGTTGGAATTGCAACTCACGCGAGAAAAATCGCCGCGACAAATGCAACAAAAATCGCAAGTGTAAACAGGCCTCTCGCACGCTTAATATTCGTCCACCGTGGAACTAAAATAAGCAAAATTGTAGCCATAAAAACATATGTACAATTGCCCGTAATAATCAAAATAATCCTCCGGATTAATAAAAAAAAAACTTTCAAGTCTTAGACAAATGCAATTCTAGGTTGTTTTGACCTGCTATCTAGCGGATGGAATTGGATTGCGATTTCAGCTATTTTCTTGTCAGAGATGTGGCCAGCAAGCGTGCGAGAGCCCCTTTAAAGTTCCACAGAAGGTCAAAGAGTACATAAATAACGAACTCTTTCTTCTTACCTACTAAGAAGTTACAAAACGAAACTCCTTCGTATACTCGTTGGGCGTCGGAAGCGCATAGATTGACAAACTAAAAAAAAGTAGACAATAAGCCTTCAGTACGGGTTTCCTTTGTCAAGGTGACGTGACGTCACCAAAAGGCCTGCTTGTGCAAGGGCGCTAGGAATAGAAGTCCGAGTTGCACTGCTCAATTCATAGTTCCGACCTGTCATTCAAAGCCATAGTTACTGTTGTTATGTCCCACAAACAAACTAGGGTTTTCCTTAAAAAAAGTCAGATATCTTTATCTTCGGATCATCTCAGTTTATACTGTCATAAAAGGCAAAAAAGTGCTGCACATCGGACTAATTTCGGACGTCCTGAAATACTGTTTGTGGCACATGATCAGTCCCCGTGGGAGAATCTTTTCAACTCTGATTGGTATCTCCAGATAGCGTGAAATGGCTTCATTGTTTCATCGGAACTATGAATAGACTTTTAACCTACGTATGCAAAATGCCCATTTCAAACCACGTGTTGTTCACATGAAGAAAAATCATTTGCATTCTGAAAAGAGGATTCCTAATGCGGGTATTCCCAGACGAGTTTCCTGAAAAGGTCTGAAATTCCAAAAGGGGGAGTTTAGAAGGGGGCTCCACGAGGGATAAGAAGTAAATCCCGAAAGGAGATTCAACAAGGAGAGCGAGTTTTTACGGGACTTCAAGAAGGCATCTTCAAGAAGAGCATTTTAGGAGTCAATCCCCAGTAATGGACGATTCTAGCTATAAGCGCGCGCTCTTCTTTATTCAGAAATAATGCCCATACCATGTCCCACAACTACCAGAATACAGCGCGCGCTTTTAACAGTTTGTTCGGCAAATGTCCCACATCTACCGACATGCAGCGCGCGCGTGCGTTATAGCTGGAATCCTCCATTCCCCTTAAGGGGAGGTTCCATACCTCCCCTATACTCTTGTCGCCAACGTTTCTGAGTTTTGAGAGCTTCTCATAGATGAGCGAGTAGATCATGCTACGTGCGCGAGTTCCTGTGCGGATGTTGAGGAAGAAACTTAGCGAGAGAAAAGCAACTCGGAAGATCTCCGACACAAGTAGACCAGCAACCTGAAAGGGAAGTTTTTAATTGTGTGAAGGAAAACGGCAGAGAATAGACCTCTTCCCTTGGGCGTAATGTTATCCCATTTCAGTTCACGTGGCGTTCCCATACAAGTATTCTTTCTTTGTTTTTCTGATATTAACCCAAACAAAAAAAAGGGTATTCAAATGAAAATGAATGCCACGTGATCTGAAATGGGACAACATTACGGCCAAGGTAAAGTGGTCTATTGCTTAAGTGATTACGTATTTTTTTCTCTGCGCGATCTGATTGGCTGATGGAACCCAGATCATCCTCTCCACCAATCACAATCACAGATTTCATTGGGATTCAGAGGAGTGTCGAAAAGTATTTGTATATGCGTTTACTCGAATTCTTATTGGTCGCTGATTTCTTTCAACAAATCATATTTTGAAAACGCAGCTGTGTATTTAGAGATCACGTGCTCACCACGTGATAGCGACTGTACTTGACTTGTATTACAAAGAAACCAGTCGCGTGTTCAATGAGTGATAGTGGTTTTACTTGGCTTGCGATTGGCTGACGGCAGCAACTTGCAATTTGAGCACCGCCAAGGGCTCTTAGAACTTCATACTTTCAAAACAAAGAAGTTCAGAATTCCCATACAAACCCTTATACAATGTGATATTCAAACTGCCAAATCTTTTCTTTGTCGTGCGAAAATTAAATGACCAATACGCTCATAAAGTACAGTGTTCGTACGCTTTCTGAAAGACAAAAATCCAGGATTTTCCAGGAAGTCTTTAATTATTTTCCTGGGAGTTTTCCAGGAGTTTTTATTGGGTAGAAATGCCCAATGCCATAATTTGCAGCCCAAAATCAGATTCACGAAACGGACTGATTCAACCACATTGGAGTTGAAACATTTTTCCAGGAGTTTTCCAGGATTTTCCTTAAAATTCCAGGACTTTCCAAGAAGGAAATGAAAATCCAGGATATTCCAGGACTTTCCAAGAAGGAAATGAAAATCCAGGATATTCCAGGACTTTCCAAGAAGGGAATGAAAATCCAGGATATTCCAGGACCTTCCAAGAAGGAAATGAAAATCCAGGATATTCCAGGACTTTCCAAGAAGGAAATGAAAATCCAGGATATTCCAGGACTTTCAAGAAGGAAATGAAAATCCAGGATATTCCAGGACCTTCCAAGAAGGAAATGAAAATCCAGGATATTCCAGGACTTTCCAGGAAGGAAATGAAAATCCAGGATATTCCAGGACTTTCCAAGAAGAAAATGAAAATCCAGAATATTCCAGGACCTTCCAAGAAGGAAATGAAAATCCAGGATATTCCAGGACTTTCCAGGAAGGAAATGAAAATCCAGGATATTCCAGGACTTTCCAAGAAGGAAATGAAAATCCAGGATATTCCAGGACCTTCCAAGAAGGAAATGAAAATCCAGGATATTCCAGGACTTTCCAGGAAGGAAATGAAAATCCAGGATATTCCAGGACTTTCCAAGAAGGAAATGAAAATCCAGGATATTCCAGGACTTTCCAAGAAGGAAATGAAAATCCAGGATATTCCAGGACTTTCCAAGAAGGAAATGAAAATCCAGGATATTCCAGGACTTTCCAGGAAGGAAATGAAAATCCAGGATATTCCAGGACGCGTACGAACCCTGAAAGTAGCTACCTAACACTCTTTACTCTTCAAAACAGAAACTTAATCAAATACTGTATAAGGTCTAATTTCTCCATTTATTATTGGCGTGGTATATTTGAGTCTTACTGCCGGTATTTTGAATATTGCCTAAAATAAATAAATAAACAAACAAGCAAACAAACAATCAAAATAGATTAAAGTTACTGGAGGAATAAGGTTAGCAAGAATCATCATACCAAAGCGATTCCATATCCAATCGACGAAGTTCCCTTTTCCGCGAGGTATTCCAGTAGGTAACGAATAAATAATGCCTAAAAGGACAAAAGAATGATTAGATTAAAAACGGGGTTTTGGCCGGGAAGTCCAATTACGAGGTTCCCTGGTAAGTGTAGTGGATTAAAAGTTACGAGCCCCGCACTGGAGATGGCCAACTTCAGACGTCCCCGTGTCGACCCGTGGTTCTTTAACGTCACTCTGGTTCAGGTTCATGTAGTGCATATGAGAGTGAAATGTCCGGGGCCCACGAAAACATTTCTGGCAAAAAAAACCTTACGCTATAAACGATCTTATGTAACCCGTATGTACGTAATTAGACTGCTTGCAGCCCCTTCTTCGGCGAACGTCCGTAAATCGAGGGAACTTTTTTTCCTTGCGGCGCGCTTCGAATGTTTACAGTGTCAAGTTACTCAGGAGAGCTCGACACTGTAAACAAATTGAAGCCTGTAGCGGGTAAAAACATTCTCTCGATTTACGGACGTTTGCCGAAGAAGGGGCTGCAAGCAGTCTTGTACGTAATTTGTAACTCCCCATTCGGAAACCATTCGGTGCATGATGCACGATTGTAATGGCTAGCGTTGTTAAATAAAGATGTATGCATGTATGTAAACACTTCTCTGATTGGTTATTACTAGAATTGTTTCCAGTGCGGTCTTAAATAAAGACGTGATTTTCTGGCAATCGCAGTTGGCTCAGGGGCGCCTCCAGCGTAGCCGAAGGGTGAGGACCATTAAAATGATGCAGTGAAAATTGTAATGTTCATAAGTTCATGTGAGCGAGTGAGTGAGCAACATCGCTCCCCCTTCATCATAACTCGTTTCAATATTTAGCAATTAATGAATTCCGCTGAGTATGATGTGGACAATAATTCAGATCGAGGGCGTACTATCCATCGAGGCCGGGGTGGAAAACACCCCCGAGATCTGAATAATTCTCGACATCATGCGAAAGCTGAATTCATTAATTGTTTTATTATTCATTCAAACTTTGAGTTGTTTTATTATTCATTCAAAATGAATCTCCCCGCTTTACCTAGAAGTAAGAGAACAAGCAGTTTTCAAAGTTTTGCCAGCCTGCCTACAAGTGCGCGACGTCACCCGTGCAATAATTTTTCAACTTATCCAATCTTTGACGTCATCGATGGGATAAGTCGCTCGCCTTCAAAACATCAAGAATTCACCGGTGGCGCTCAACCAATCAGAAGCGGGAAAAAAGAGCGGATTTCAGATGACTGTCGCGAGTAATTCGCAATTACTTCGTAATTACTCCTATACGTTTTGTTCAGAATTGGTGTAAATCACTTTGTGATTGGTTTCACGACAGTCATGTGAAAACCACTCTATGTTCAATGAATAATATTCACATATCCACGAGTTTAATCAATTAAATGAAGTTTCAATACTGTGTAGCATAAAAGCAAGCGAGCGGCCGAACATGCAATCCTCCTTTTTATCGCGGACTTAAATTACGCGAGATTGTGTCGCGTATTTCGCGAGTGGTTAATTTCGCGAAGAATTGTCTTCGCAGGGAATTAAGGACTTAAGTTTCGCGAAGCAATCATTCTTTACCTCATTTTTATCATATCAAGACGTTTGTAGCCTATTAACGTTGTCCGACTTGCCGCTTTCCTGATTAGGAATCCCCCTTACCTGATTATTTGGAAGGTCCTTAAATATTTTTCCTCATATTTTAGCGAAAAAGGCAGAAAAATCCACCAAAACTTGCAGGTGTTCGAGAAACATCGTAACTCATTCGCCTTTGTCACGCGCCGCCATTTTGTTTCTAGAATGACTCGGCAAAGCATAAAAAACAGCGAGCAGTCAACTTTTGGGTTCTTAAACAAATAAGGAGTACTTTTTGGTAGCTTTGTCAACTTTTGTACCCCAAATAGGCAGCATCAGACTTCGCTTTCCAACATGGGCAAAACCCGCGCCCTGCTTGGCCTCGTTTCCATGCTGAATAAATCGGCTGAAATATCCAAGATGGCGCTTGTGTGACAAAGGCGAATGGTGGCCATGTTGTTTTTGCCTCCGCCAAAGGGACTGGGACAAACCACAGGCTGCCCGCGCGTGTTAGCAGAAAACAACAACTCTGTCACTCAAATTCTGCTAATCAACCATTTCAGCAAAACTGACATGATGATACGGTACCAATCCTCAAAATCTTATCAACCTTATACTGTTATATGACTTAAATTTCACGGCAAAGTTCGCTGCCTTTACATTTTTTCGCGGCAATAAGGGACGGGAGATCAAAACAACGGTACTTATAAGTATCCAGTTTAGACTCTTTCAATTTGCCTAAAAATCGGATTTTCAACTGGCGATATCTCGTGAAATAATTGATGAGTCATGGCGAAGACCTACCGTTGTGCTCTACATGAAGGGAACGGCCCATTTCTGCAATAAAACGGGCCGCGATTGTTGCCGCCGCGATTTTTCTCGCGCGAGTTGTAATTCCAACTCTCATGTGTAAACGAGATGCAAATCCGGTGCGATTTCTGTGCTCTTTTTTCTTCAAATAGCATCAAGTTGCAAATAATTTCAACAAAAATCGGGGCCAGATCGTGCCGAGCTGCCCCTAGTTTACATTAGTATTTTTGCGTTGACGCGTACATGCGAGAAAAATCATATCAAGGTAGTTCACTTTCTCCAACTTCCTTATAAGGAAATATCTTGGAATCCCAGTAAGTTTTTCACTATTTCTATTGGCATAGAGAGCTTAAACCTCAACCAAGATACCACAGGAAGCCCGGTCAATCTCTAGAATGGCGACACTGCTATTTTGATATGCGCCGCGACTCGCGCGACAAAAATTGCAGTAAAAATTGCAAGTGTAAACGGACGGACACAAATAACGGGTTGCACGGGAGACTTTTCTGATATATACCCGCGAAAACAAAGGAGAATAAGACCCAGTCCACACTACACCGTTTTCAAACGAAAACGGATACTTTTTGCTCAAAAGATTTGCGTCCACGCTTATCGTTTTCATATCATTTTTGCCCGTCCACACTACAACGCGTATCCGTACGAAAACGCTCTTGTGCATTCATTGGGCACGCTCAAATAAACTCAACCCATGCTCATTACGATCTGTCGGCTCGCGAAATTGGTTGGGTTTGCTGTGGTGACATCATCGTTTTCAGATAGCATCGTTTTCACTGTCCACACTAGAAAACAGCGTTTTCAAAAACAGCTCCGTTTTCAAATCGCTCCACTCTGTAAAGGGTTTTCGGATTGAACCGTTTTCGGTGATCGTTTTCGGCGTTGTAGTGTGGACGATAGCCGTATCCGGAGCAAAAAGTATCCGTTTTCGTTTGAAAACGGTGTAGTGTGGACGGGGTCTAAGATATATCTAACCATACTCACCGGTCCTAAGAAGGTTAACATCTGTGACACTGTAAAGATCACCACGCCGCCCAACAGCCGTGTGCGCACCGCCCGCCAAACCACACTACCAAGAGACGCATGTTTTAGTCCCACATTGTCAACCTCAGCATCCCAAATACGCTTGATCCTCTTGCCGTTGAACTCCATAGTTTCATATTCAGATAGAGGACCAAGATCGTCCATTTGTAGCGGCTTTTTGAAGCCCTTCATGACGATAGGGGACGCGAAGGACATGAACATGAGAGACAAGAAACCAGAGTCGTCTATACTGGGTATATCGGGATTCCTGTGGCGCGTGAAAGAAATAATTTACGGAAACAAAATGAAAATTTAAAGCGTTGTTTTTTGTATTCCTTTTGTTAGGCCGTACTTTACACGATTGTTGAGTAAGTGTTTACATAAGCATGCTCAATCCGGCTGTTTTCATCAGACCGGGTTGCCCCGTGTTAGTTGAGAAATATATACACACAGCGCGTCAGTTGTCTCATGTAAACGCATTTTCGTCGCCAGCCAAAACACAGGTTGCTGTTATTTAACAATTAGACCTCAAGGCCGAATGGTCTATTGATATCATAGCACATGAGGACGCAGGGGCGTAGCCAGGGGGGTCCAGTGGGGGCCCGGGCCCCCCCTTTCTCGGAAATTTTCCCATACATTTACTGTATTTGCTGTAGAAAATTTGCGCATTTTCGTCCCATGTTTTCACTATCCGCCCCCCCCCCCCCCCCCCCCCCTTCAGAAATTCCTGGCTACGCCGCTGGGACGAGAGGTCTAATTGTTTTAGTATAAACCAACTAGTTGGTCAGTTTTGGCAATGAATTCCATTATTTTATGTTGAAAAATCAAGTTTTCTTGCCAAGAAAGGTGGTGGTTTTGCCAGGCACGGTCTATCACTAATAGACCATTAGTAGCTCAGCCAATCAGAATGCAGGATTTGTAATAGACCATTAGTTGGTTTATACTAAAAATCGATAGCTGTTTGCCATTGCAACATCATTGCAACATCAACACCGTTGCCATTGCAACATCAGTGCGCCCATATTTTTGGGGGGACTCCGGCATATTTTTTGGTCGGGATGATCGTCGTATCTTTTAGGGGTTAAAATCACGGGTTTTGGTCTTTTTTATGGGTGATCTTGATCTGCAATAAGATTTGAGGGAGACTGGTATCTTTTAGGGCCGAAATATGTGTCCAAACTTTGGGAGCAAAATAATTTTCATCCCTGGCTGGCTTTATAACCCGGGTCAGATATTTTTTCTTTTCTCTTTCTCCGCTTACTAGGGCTAACCCAGAAGCACATATGGGATATTTGATTAGCACTTTAGCTTACATACAAGTTTTTTTTTTTCAATTCCTTATCTCTACTCATGTAAAGAAGTGCAATACTGCTATTTTCATAAACATGCAAACCCTCTTTATTATTTTGTCCAGTAGCCATAATTATTCAATCAAAACCGTTAAACTACACAGGAAGATCTCGAAAACGGATATTATTTTTTCAAAGCAGGATGGCGTGGATGCGTCGACTTTTTAACAAAATAAAACATTTCAAGTGGATGATATACATTAAATAATAATAGGAGATTATACTGGATCATGCATGAGTTCGGGAAACGCACGAACGAAGCACGCTCGGTCCTCGCGAGCAGTCCACACTGAATATTTTGACAAAACAAATACGTTGTCGTTAGTCTCCCGTGAAGGTTTAAGTTGGAGCATGATACTGAAATACGTTGTCTGCTTGGCAGGTTCCTAGGCAGGTCTATCAGATGCTTGACTGGTTCATGTTCCAATATTAAACGCTTCATGTGTTCTGTCTTTGGCAATTGTGCTGTCAATCAAGGCTTAGAGGCGAGAATGTGGTATTGTGACAATCACATCGTTTTCAACAACGCTAATTTAATAGATCTTTCAGATCCTACGTTCAGCAGTATACATATATCGTCCATGGTCATTGCATTTTATTTCGACTTGTTTTAGTCCCAAAGTTTTGATTGACAGCGCCGAATCGCCCAAATGAAACACGGATTCTTGACTTTGGGTAAACGCGATAACGAATTCGGCTGTAAAATGTTTTACATTAAATTTCCTTATTGTAATAATTTTGTTGTTTAGTGTCTTTAACTTTAACTTTAATTTAGGTAATTGCCACTAGCAAGCTAATCCGGCAATGGGTGGTAGACGACAATGTGCCAGCGCGCGACAATGAACAATAAAGAAAGAAAGAAAGAAACAAACAAAACGATATGATTAACCGATACAAATAATGTCGTGACGTATAAGCTTTGTAAACAAGACAGCCATGATAGAGAGCCGTAAAAACCAGTTACCAGGGTACACACAAGTCTCTGATCGCTGGGTAAAGAAACGAATCAAAACGAACTTCTGCATAGAGGGAGAAAATGAAACATGACCTTTCCAGTCTGGGTTTAACATTAATCTACCATATTAAATTCCAAAGTATATTTCCTGAAATATCAGGTTTTATCGGAAATCATCATGCAAATCAATGCTTTTATTTGACATATGACCGCGGCCGGAGGGTATTCTATGGTGCATTCCAATCGCACCCGTAACAATCAAATACAGCACACAATAAATTTAATCCATATCAAATAGTCTTACATAACCCAAAATTGCTGAGCAAACTATAAGGACCTTAGCCGACGAGACCTATGGTTAAAATCAAACAGTATGAAATATGTGGTCTTACGCATGGTTAGAAGTGACGGAAGACTATAAATTAAATAGCAGCTTCGCAATCGAACTTTACCGGTTGTTGTTGCAACTGCATTCCAGTTTGGGTGGCTTTGTTATGAACCTCTAAGAAACTTACCGAGGCGCGCAGGGGAGGAATTGCTTCCAGCCATATTTAGATCTCCCCGTCGGTCGCTTTGTTTTTGCTTTGCTGGAGCTTTCATTTTCATCGTCAAGAGATTGTCGTCTCGGGTGTTCTTCGGGTTGAAATCCGACATTTACGTTTCCTTGCTCATTTGCCGTATCCCTTGAGTTTTGTTCCTTCAGCTCAAGGCCTTGCCTTGATTTAGATTTGTCAGTTCGGTTCTGCATGTTAGCTAATAATTTATCTAAATTAGAAACACCATTTAGTAAGAATTAGTTTGTTTCACGCGAAAGAGTAAAGTGAAGGTGACACGGCATTCCTTGCCGGATATCAGAGCCTAATTGGATAACTTGATCTTTTAGACGAGCTTGAAATCAGTCAGGCGTGACATCCTTGACCGTGTCTGGTAGGGAGACTAGAACTAGTAGAGGAAAACAAGATGGCGGATAAACAAGCCTTATTATCGATGCAACTTATTCCATGGGTAAATTTCTATATTTCTCGTTAATTTCTCTTCTGATCTTTGATATTATTATATTTTTATAATTTCACCTTCCTTTTGATTGAGTTTTTCGATCAAAGTACATTCGCCACGTAGGTTTTGAGAAATTGACCAGAACCATTGCCTGGGCATTGCCCCCACCCCAGGCTACACTTTTTTAATAAGAGCAAACAATCGAAACTGCTTCAGCCTGATCTTTGTAATTAAAGAGCTCATGTTGTTAAGAAATTGATGAATTTTGCACGCAGAGAGAGTGACAATATAGGGATGAAAATTTGCACATTTCCTTCAGCAATAAAGTATAATATAAAGTTTAAGCTTAAAAAATGTATGGAAAAATATTTCCAGAGGGGAGGCCGCAGCCCCCCAAACCCCTAGATCCTTTCTTGTGTGACCATTCCTACCCTTGTTTGAGGGTGAAGTTTCTGTGTTTTCGAGCCAAGTTCAGTCGTATTTTGGTTATTTCAGTGGTAGTTCGTTTTGCTTTAGTGATTCTAGTCTTGCTCTATTTCTATTTCTTTCTGAAACTTCACCCTGGGGACACTGACTAGGATTCTCAGTTCTATCAATCAAAAACGTCAGTCCCAAAGGCAGAGTTTCGGGGCCTTCTATCATTGGATGATTAATTTTAGCGCCTTCTCATTGGCAGCAGGATTAGTTTCGGAACGAGATCATGTTAATCTTCTTCCCTTGAATAATACTAATCCTGCTGCCAATAAGAAGGCGCTAAATTCATCATCCAATGATAGGTGGCCATGAAACTCTGATTTGGGACTGACGTTTTTTATTAATAAAACTGAGAATCCTAGGGAGTGTCCCCAGGGTGAAGTTTCAGAAAGAAACTCAAGCAAAACTAGAATCACTGAGGCAAAACAAATTACCACTGAAATAACCAAAAATATGACTGAACTAAGGCTCGAAAACACAGAAACTTCACACTGGGACCAGGGTAGACCATTCCATTCCCTTTATAAAAATAATACATTTGTGTTCTTAATGCTGGGACTGAATGATGCTTACAGCTAGGATGGGTATTGTGATTATGACAGCAACCCTGTTGATTTACAATTTGTATTATATCATACAATTCAGGGTGCTAATAGCTATGGCCAACTAGGGTGTGGCCATACTGAAGACATTATATGCCCAGGTACATCTTTAATAGACTTGCCGGGTAATGTGGGGAGTATAACTGGTGGAGGAGGGCACACAGCTGTTATTTCAGGTAAGATTTAGAGGATTATTACATAACATGACCAGACAGAGATACAAATTTCATCCTTGAGTGTGAAAATATGCTCACACCCTGGTGGGTGTATGGATTACTGGAGTTTCATTGTTATATATGGGTGCTAATTTATATAATAATCTCCCTATATAAAATAGCAACATAAATTTCAATGCCAGCCATGATTATGTGTATACCAGATGATTTTTGTATTTTTATGTTTATTGCTTTTTACACAGATAAAGGGATATTATATACATGTGGATGCAACAATAAGGGCCAACTTGGTTTCAATGATAAACAAGACCGCACAACACTTTGTCAAGTTTTACAGATTCATCTTCCCATTGGAAAAGTTGCCTGTGGTTGGAATCATACATTGGCACTTTCTGGTAAAAATGTGTGGTTGCAGAAAATATTTCTGGTATTGTCAGGGTTCGTGCAGGTCCTTGAACTACTTGAAAAGTGCTTGATTTTGAAAAGCAATTTCAAGGGCACTTGAAACTCCTGGAAATTGGACGAAAATCCTTGAAAACCACAAAAAATCCTTGAATGTTACAGGATTTTTTAAATTGCTTAGTTGGTGTCAGTAAATGAGTTATTTACGCTTACAATCTAACCAACCCCGCTGAGGGAACTTCTTTTCTTTTTTTTTTGGCTCGCGCTATGCACGCTCACAATCTTTTCTTATAATATTTTCGCTGATTAGAAGAAGGACCCTGATTTGCTTAGCGCTCACCCTCTTCCATTATAGCAATTTTGACCATTTCCTGAGAGGCCATAAATGGCTTGAGAAAAGGGATTCATTTTATTTTCAGCTCACGCTACGCACTCGCCATCTTTCCTTCTAACATTTTTTATCATTTTCTTGAGACCTGATGGCTTTAGGAGAGGGACTTTTCTGGGGAGGGCTCTCGCTACATGCTCACCATCATATTCTTATAATACTTTTGACCATCCTGAGGGAGCAAAATGATCGCAAAAGTTGTTTCCGGGCGTATAATCATGGGTTGCAAGCGTTTTGCTTCTGCATCTGAAAACAATACGAAGATTCTAGTTGAATTAGGCTATTGTTATTGAGAAAAAAGGTGATCGAAAATTACTCGGTACTCCTTGAACTTTGTCGTTTTTGTCCATAAATAGTACTTGAAAACTCCTTGAAAAAAGTTTTTGAAACCCAGCACGAACCCTGTTTTGTAATAAATGTTTGCTTTCACAGCCTATGTACTAGTCTCCTCCGTTTCACATTTAGCTGGTTACTATTTCACATTTACCAGTCACTCATTTCTCATTTACCTGTCCCTATTTCACATTCACCAGTCACTCATTTCTCATTTACCTGTCCCTATTTCACATTTGCCAGACACTCATTTCTCATTTACCTGTGACCCTATTTCACATTTTGCTGGTCACCATTTCCCAGTCTCCATTAATTCATGTATTACTTTACATTTACCTGTCCATGTTTTCACCCTGTCTCCATTTAACATTTACCTGCCACCATTTTGCATTTACCAGTCACCCATTTCACATTTACAGGTCACTGCTTCACATTTACCAGTCTCAATTTTTTGCCGACCTCCATTTCACATTTACAGGACACCATTTCACATTTACTGGTCACCATTTCACATTTACCGGTCTCCATTCCACATTTACCTGCCCCATTTTTCACATTTATGGGCCCACCATTTCACATTGTACCATTCACATATTCATCATTTACATGAAAATGCTCGAGGTTTCCTGATTATATTTTAGAAAATGGCCAACTCTTTGCTTTTGGGTCAAATGCGTTTGGGCAACTTGGAATCAGAGATGAAGGAGGGGAACGAGTCATCCCTACTGTTTGTGAGGTCAGTCATGTTTAAACATGTTAGGGACAGCAGAATAAATGATATAAATTTTCAACACTTGAAGATAAAAATATTTGTATCTCCAGGCAGCCCTGTGATGTTCTGTTTAATATATTAAGGTGACTCCAACAAAAGTAAACACCTTTTTCATCATCTTTTTAATTCGCTCGCGTCACTTCAAAAATGGTCGGATATTTGTACGCTCTCTGCAGATACATGTATTGGGCCGTAGCAAGCCTCCAAAAACTGGGGGGGGGGGGGGCACCACATATAAAAAAAATCTCAAAGCAGTTTTTTAAAGAATGTTTAAACGCAAAAATTTTGAGCCCAGCATGTGAAATTACTGCATTTTTGGGAAAACTTTGATATGCAACATGCAAAATCGGGAGTTTTGAAAGGTTGTTTGGGAAAAACTGGGTGGGCACGGGACATATCTGATCTGTCCTCTTTTTGCCCCCCTCCATTTTGATCATGTGACATTCGCGGATTGAATTTTTAAACCGCATCAGGGGGTTTGAGGACCTATGGAAAATTTCCCAGAGGGGTTGTATTGGACTCTGGAAATTCCAGGGAGGGTGTGTGTCTGGAGACTGGAAACTCCAAGGGGGAGGGGTTAAAAAGGTGACTTTCCAGGGACATTTTATACAAAAATCGATTTTCCAGGGGTATTTTGCCAGAAAAAATGGGAAATTCCAGGGGATGGGGTCTGTTTCACGAGTGGAAATTCCAGGGGAGGGGGTCTTTTTCAGGGAGGTCCTCAGCCCCCCGGTGCTGCTTAGAAATGCAATCAGCCATTTCAGTTACTAAGAAACCTCAATGCATGCTCAACAGAGCTCATCAGATGGTAGAAGCCTCTTTTTCTCCTGCTTGTCAACCCAGAAAGAGGCCTGTAGGGAAAACATCTAGTCGCATTAGTGTCGGTCTTGGTTTTCATTCCAGGTCCTGCCTCATTAGACCCTGGTCAACGGAGGTACAGTGTGTCAAAAGGATAATAAAAGTGCATTTGACAAATTGTTACCAAGCCTCTTGTACTTGACAACGCATGCGCGCTGCATGTCGGTAGATGTGGGAAATTGGTCGAACAAACTGTTAAAAAAGCGCGCGCTGCATTCTGGTAGTTGTGGGACACGGCTTCGGCATTTCTGAATAAAGAAGAGCGTGCGCGCTTACAGCTGTATCTTCCATTTCCTTACTTGTTTCTCCTGCTCTTCAGCTATCTCGTGACCATGCCGTGTCAGATATTGCGGCAGGATTACGTCATTCTCTGGCAGTGTTGGGTGAGAGAAGCGTTCAGATGCTACATAGTGACCATAAATTGGTTTTCTCTGGCAGTGTTAGGTAGCCCGAGAAATTAAATATTTTAAAACCGTTGCATCGGGACCTGCGTTTTCAAAACATCAATTTGTTGTTGGCTTTGCTGTTCCGCCGGTCAAATCTTATGAGCCAATCAGATTCTTGCCCTGTTTCGTCTAGTGCAGTCGCCTGGCTTTCCGTCGCGACGCTGTCTGGTTTTATTCAGAGGGAAGCCAGTTGACTACACTAGGCGAAACATGGCAAGAGTTTCATTGGCTAAGATAGTTTGATTGGCGGCGGAAAAAGTCCAAAAATAATTTGATGTTTTTTAAAACGCGCGTCGCGATGCACGGTTCTAAACTAAAGAAGAATAACTGTCAACGGTAAAAAAAAAAGCCTTACAGTATTTTTCCCCTTTTCACTTGTAGAGGACGGCTCAGTCTGGGCCTGGGGTGAGAACAAGAAGGGACAATTGGGCATTGACGCAGCGCAGAACAAACTCATCGCTACTCCTATCCAAGGTATAGTATACGTGCTTCACAAAAATAGGAAATTCTATTTTTTTGTATGTCATGCTACGATCACCAAAATGTTCGCATATTGGATCAAAACTTCATACAAACGTTCGAGTTTTCCAGAGTTTTCCGCTGTGTTTTCCATCTCGATGTTTCTTAATTTATACTCGTGTTTTCTCCTCTTTTCATTTTTAATGCAGTTTCAAGCTACATGTAAACCAACATTTTTGAGGAATGACGTTGCCAATTTAAAGAAAGAAGCCACTCAATAAGCACTCAAAAGTTCGTGTGTTTGTGTGACAATCCTTCACGATGTCCGAAATTTCGTGAGTGTAACATGCTCATCGCATCGAAACCGTCACGTGACATTAGGTTACTGAAACCGATTGCAAATCGGGATCGCTTATATGGGGTTGCTTTGGAATTCGTGGTTTCTGATTATAAGAAACCACGAATTCCAAAGCAACCCCATATAAGCGATCGCGCACCATAGGCAACCAAAAATCATCGTCCTAAATACAAAAGCAAAAAGAGAACCTGGCTACAAAACTTCTTGTTTGTGCAATTTTTTTTTTTTTGTTATATATAAAAAAAGTAAAGTAACCGTGCTTATATAGCGCTTATCCTCGCAGCTCAAAGCGCTTTCCATAGTAGTATTCCTGCGTCATGCATGGCTGTCAATGATGTTGGGTTGTTTTATCCTAGTAACGTCCTTGAGTAAATACAGGGTTGAACATGTAGCGGCGGGCCTGCACCATTCTGCTGCCCTTACAGGTAATAAATGCCCTACCTTATCTACGTCCTTTTTGTATTTAAGAGACTTCAACAGGATCTCGAGCAATTTTTACGATAATTGGCCAAACTAAGGCTGCATTCATTATGTATACTACAGGGGGGGGCAAAGGAAATTTTTTTGACAATGCAAAATTTTAAGATCCCCCCAAGCCACAACATCTTTTTTACGAATCCCCCCTCTTGGTCAAAAGGAAAAAACATGCCCCCCCCCCCTCGAGGTAGGGTCGCGTCAATAATTTTTCAAAAGATGCAGAACAAGGCTCAATGATAAAATGTTTGTTTTCCGTTGTGCACGCGAAGCGCGCCGCAAATTTGACAATGAAGCTACAAGACTATTAATCAAAAGTCCAAAGTCACTGAAGAGGACCTCGAGGAATTGTGATAAAACAAGAAGAAACAAGAATTCTTTATACGCGCGAAGCGTGCAGCTTTTTTCAACATATGAAAGAGGGTAAATACACGAGAATAGTAGTGCAAGTGATATTTCTTCAGAAGGTTCAAACTCGGTGTTCAACAATTGAGCCTTCCTTCATTTACTATCAAATTGCACAACCTTGTCGTAAATATATATAATACCTCAACAAAAATATGCATCCCCCCTTCATGTTATGAAAAAAAAATTGACATCCCCCCTTTTCCAGTTCCTAAATTTTGAGATCCCCCCTCAAAATCCTCTGCCCCCCCCCCCCCCCCTGTAGTATACATAATGAATGCAGCCTAAAAGTCCAGTTATTCAAAGGTTACCTCTTGCTTTGATAACTTTTTTTGGAAGAACCCCATGTAAGCTTAGTCCCGCCATGAAATACTTATTTAAAATATCAAAGTTCACTGGAGTACTTTAATAGGAAAATTAAATGCCAAGTGCAATTCTATACAAATCCCTATGTATTAGATATAAACTTGGCTTGCTCGCAGGCGCCGGAGAGTAGTTTTAGGTCAATTATCATTATGCATGAGCAATAATAATGCATGAGTCTGGAAATCTAGCGTTTCCCAAGACCGGAAACGCACACTTTTCGTGGCCACTGTCGAGTCAGTTCTGTTATACGGCTGCGAGAGCTGGTCACTCACTTCCACCCTCGAGCGATCCATGGATGGGTCCTACACTCGGATGCTTCGCACAGCCCTTGATGTCCACTGGCAGAGCCTCGTACCAAATGAAATCTTGTACGGAGCCCTCCCGAACGTCTCAGACAAAATTACCTGGAGACGCCTGGGTCTCGCTGACCACTGCTACAGACATGACAACCTGGCTGGAGGGCTCATCCTTTGGGAGCCTCACCATGGGCGCCGAAGCCTGGTCTCGCTGACCACTGCTACAGACATGACAACCTGGCTGGAGGCGGGGCTGGAGGGCTCATCCTTTGGGAGCCTCACCATCGGCGCCGAAGCCGGGGTCGGCCGCCCTCCACCTTCATTGCTAAAGAAAATGCCTGAATGGCAGCTTCTCTCCTCGCATCGATTTCAAAAACTAAAACCAGCTTGCACCCCTGTGAGTGATATGTATCACATCCACGGTGGTAGTTAGCTCGACAGGCTTTCCACCTCGGAGCCTTTTCAAACGGCTTAAAATATTATAATATAGATTATTATTGTGGCTGCCTTCCAGGGTAACCATGTGAAAGCTCAGACCGGTACAAGTGTGTGTACTTGAACAGCAGGCAAACAAAGTTTGGTGGTCGAGGGCAGAAAAAAATTGTAGGCAGCCTCCGAGTTTGCTTACGCGTGGCCGCCATCTTGGATTTGTCATTTTGGTTTCTCGGCATAAAGCTAGTCTCCAACGTCTGTGAACAGGCTAGTATAAACTTTGAAATGTAGTTTCATAGGTTGCCATGAAGATTTCTTAACGGACTAACTCGAGTTAGTACTGTTAAAGATGAATATAGCCAGTAGATTTCACACTTACCACTGTATGCATTGCTACGCGACCTCAAAATTCACGGTTGCGATTGGCGATTCTCAGCAAAGGAATGTAATGTCAATTTGTAATGTCAATTTTCTTGAGTCAGAAAGTTCATAATTCTAGGACAGAAAGCCAAAGGATAGCTTACAATTATTTTAATTGATTTTACAATTAATGTCGACCCACAGAAGTAGCCGAATCCAACGTTTTAGTTTTGATTGACGGCTAAAAATCGCCAATCGCCCAACGCAACAGTGAATTTTGACGTCGCGTAGCAATGCATACAGTGGTAAGCACTGAGTAACCAGATGCTGCTCGGATCACGAATAAATTCATCTTTATTCCGTTTTAAACTCGTGGATATGAGAAGGATACAAACGAGTTATCGTGAAGGGAGAACGATGTTACTCACTCATGAACTCCTATTTCGTAAACTAGATAAGACCAAGGGCAATAGTTTCGATTTTATCTTCAGTCCGGGCATTGTTAGGCAAACGAACTTGGACAAAGTTGTCGGCTCATCTCCAGTTTAAGAACTCACCAGCTGCGCCACAAAGCTTTCTTTGTTTGGTAGAACGAAGGTTGAACCAATCATGATTAAATAGTAACTAATCACAAAGGTGTCCTCGGGAATGGTTCTTACACTGGAGATCACCCAAGTTGTGGCTCGTTCTGTAGGTACCAGAGCTGACCCGAGCACAGTTGACGTAATTCAATAGAGACAAAGGACCCAAACAAAGGACTCCAAGTAACACAAAGAACGAAGCTAACACAGAATACAATAGTCTCCCGTACCTACAGAAAGACCCAAAGTTGTTCATGGGCCAAGGGGTGCAGCAAGTGGTCATGTGATGTAACGTCGTCAATGACGTCACCACAGCTTCTGAAATCATTATTTCATTAAGGAAACTGTGGAAACCTCTAAACCAGGTTTGGCTTTGGGAATATGTAGACCCATATGCCCAGTAACTTGTTATGCCTTACAGTGAGACAGTAGTTATTAGTTAGCCGTGGGTTGATAAAAGCACTTTCATTTTTATTTTACGTACAGAGAGCGGGAAGGTGTTTTGCTGGGGATCAAATCGTCATGGTGTATGTGGAAAAGAGCCAAGCAAATCCACTGACAAACAGGGACCACGTGTGAACAGTGATAAAGACTGGTCTTCAACACCACACCGCATTCTCGGAGAGCTCAGTCATGAGCAAGTGGTCGAGTTACACAGTGGATGGAGTCATATGGCCGCTATAACAGGTGGGATCAAGAACCAAGAGTTCGTAAATAAGAGTGAACAACTCCGATAAAGTATTCGTGAGAGATCCTTTGTACAGACCTAGTTATTTTTAGAACTGTTTTTCTCGCTGAATTATTATGCTATTGTTTTTGTAGCCAATCAAATTAATTTCATCAGTAGCTCATTAAAACTTCGGTATTTACGCTCTCTCTTGCAAGACTGTATTCTTTTATTAGGCCTATTGTTTTCTGCCTTTGTTGTTCTCTGTGCTTGACCTTAGGGGATATAAAGAAGACTAAGTACCAATCTAAAAATAACTAGGTCTGTCTAAAGGTTCTCTCACGCCCTATTATCATGTTGTACACTCTTATTTATGTACTCTTGCAAGAAACCTATTATCAGATCTTTTTGATGGCCTATTTGCTAAAATAGCACGCGTTAAATCATTTCTATTCTCACAGCATATATTATTAGCCCGGCACGAAGGAATTAATAAAATAGCATTCTCGTACCCAGAGCTCCCCGCCTCGTCACTTCGCAGAGGAGGCTCAGGTGACATCCATTTGAGTGCCTTCGCTGATTGGCTGATTTTTTAGCGCTGAAGCATGCGCTGAAAGGTCTTTCTCTCAACGGCACTGTCATTCTCGTACCAGTGCTCTCCGGCTCGTCTGCTCGCGAGGTTACGAGCCGGGGAGCTCTGGATACGAGAATGCGGAGCCCTCTGTATCAAATCTCGCGCTTGCGACAGTGGATGTCACCAGAGCCTCCCCCGCGAGGGACGAGCCGGAGAGCTCTGGGTACGAGAATTATAATATTATAGCTAAATTCTATTAACGAACCCAGAGCTACCCGGCTCGTAACCTCGCGGGGGAGGCTCTGGTGACAGCCACTGACGCATGCGCGAGATCTAATACAGAGTCGCTGAGCGAAACGCATTTCTGCGCATGCCCCAACGTTAAGAATCAGCCAATTAGCGAAGGCCCTCAAATGGATGTCCACAGAGCCTCCCCTGCGAGCAGCGAGCTGGGCTGCTCTGGGTACGAGAATGGAGAATGATAAAATAGTTAGATTGTGATGTTGTGGAGTCTGCGCCGTGCGTTATCATGCTTTGCATGCTCTCGCCGCATGCCCATTGCCCCGGCAGTCGCGATCACCTCCAATAACTTAGTTCCCGTGACTGGGTAATAGGAATGCAGTGAGGATAAAACGCTATCCTTATATCATCTTGTGTATACTGTTTAGACAAAAGGTACGTATTTTCATGGGGCCGGGCTGACTATGGCCAATTGGGACTTGGCCCAGGGGCTGTAGAGGAGGGACATTGCTGGCAACCGAGGGAAATTCAAAGTCTACGAGGCATCAAACAGGTGAGACATTCGTAGATTGAAGGCAAATCGTCAGACATGAGAAATGACAAGATATGGAAAAGTCATACGCAGAACCCAGAGGTTTAGTCTGTTTTTTTTTTTTCTATTTCGCCTTTTTGGAAGGAAACATTCGATATAAGTAGTAGCGTTTCAGAGAGGTGAGATAGAGATAGATAGATATTCTGCAAAGAAGGTAAAATGATTATTATAATAACGAGGAGTCGCTCGTGGCTCGCTGAGCGTGACTCGACAAATAATAGACCTCTTCACCTTGGATGTAATGTTGCCCCATTTCAGATCACGTGGCATGCCCATGAGTATTCTTTCTTTGTTTTTCTGCAACGCATCGAAGGGTATATGAATATGGAAGCAACCCAAACAAAGAGAGGATACTCATGGGAATGCCACGTGATCTAAAATGGGGCAACATTACGCCCAGGGTAAAGAGGTCTATTGAAGGGTGAATAATAAAGCGCGCGTAGAGAAATGACTTCCTTTTGTATTCACGGACGTAAGTAAGGAACCGCAAGAAGTTTAAGACCCCCACACTAACGCGTTTTCGTTTGAATCCGTATACTTTTTGATACGTTTAGGCCTTCCGTCCACACTAACACGCTGATCGTTTTCATCGAATCCGTATAAGTTTGAAAACGCTCTCGAAAGCGAATAAAAACGAATCCGTATACAGATCGTTTTAGTGTGGACGGTCGAATCCGGATAAAAATGAAAACGTTGACGTCAATGTACCACTTAATTTGAGAATCGGTCCTTGCACACGTCAACATCAAATAAAAACTGATCGCTTTTTTGGAGGTAAATTTTCCGAATCTCCCGTCCACACTAACACGCTGCGAATCCTTCTAAGTTTGATCAAAGGGCTCTATGAGCCAACTCATTCATGAATTTGGAATTAATGAATGGATAATTTTTCAGATATTGAAAATACTTTGGGAGGAGACTGCCCTATCTTGGGGCGGGGTGCATGTCGTACCTTTTAGGGTTAAAAATCAGGCCTCTGGTAGCTTTTAGGGATAACCCTAACCTAACCCTACCCTAAACCTGACCCTAACCTAACCCTTGATGATAGATAGTGATAGACTGGTATAGGTGGTTTGTTGGGTGAATCTATATTGGTGTACTTGGACATGAATTTATATCAGGAAAATTTGTCTTGTTGGTACCTTTTAGGGGTCAAAATCAACTAAGCAACACCATGTTTGGTACCTTTTAGGGGTAAAATCGAAATTTCCCATTGAGCACCCCCGTCCCAAGAATAGGGGAGCCCCCACTGGGAAAATACTGGATACAGGCATGTGGTTAGTTCTCATCAATAGCCACATGGAAGATATGGGCAATTCAAGAAAATGTCTCTGATTTTTGTCCAAATGTTGTTGTATTGCCTTTGAAAGAGATATCCAGTTGGTTTACCCCTAGCATGGACATGACAAGCATATATACAGGCACAAAATCCAATAGTGCTGGCAGATTGAGTGTCCTATTATTTTGAAATTGGATAGTTTAAGTCTATGTATGAATGCTATATTATTAATAAATAACAGGGCTCCATACTTGTTCAATGAAAAAAATGAATTCAAAATTCCTCAGGAACACCAAATTGGATCCGGCCTACTGAATTTTCACTCAATTTTTTTCTTAATTGTAAAGCATGGAGTCCAATATATAATACTCGTAGTAGTCCTGTTATGTAAACTGTACCATTTTGTATACAGACCCTATTTTCTGATACATTTTCACAAGCCACCCCCACACACAATGTTATGATTTCATCAAATTTGTCAGTCGTGTGACTTATGGCAATGAACCTACGAGATAAGACTCATGACCAAAGAGCCCGACCCCCGGGAAAGTCCAAGATCAAATAACCCCTCCACTTTGTCGTCCATTTCTTTCGCGAATGTCTTAACGAAAAACAGAAGATAGTTTCTCTCCACCGTAGATTCACGGGACTCACCTAAAAACTCCACTGCAAATTTGAAGCTGCCTGGGAGTGCATGAATACAGAAGAAATGCTTCCCAATATGCGAACTTTTGTAGAGCTGCTAATCGTTGAGACGTCTCTACATGACTAATTATCGTAACGCAGTCCACCAGTTTTCTCAGAAAGCAAAAACCCCACGGAAAACTCTTAGGAAAGACTAAGTTATGCTTGGAAACATCCTTATCCCGAGTTGTAGTTTACCGCCATCTTGAAATTTGATCCGGAAGTGACGTTTGCGAGATCTGCTGGCATCGACTATAAAATTATTTTTGTACCGGAAGTTAGCAACTGCATCGCAAGATGGCAAGCCGTGTATAGCACTTGAGCGCTGATAGGCCAAAGTTAAGCCCGATCGGGCGAGGTTAGAAAGTGGATGGGTTACCACTGCGAAATCACAACTGTTGTAAGTAGTCAAACGAAAAGTGGAAAGGTTGAAAGAGAGACGAGACGAGTTGAAAGAAAGTGGAACGATTATTGGCGATAATCGAATGGCGCTAATCGAATCGAAATCGTGCTAACGCAGAATCGTGCTAACGCAGAAGTCCCACATCATACCAATACTCCTTCATTTGCGCTTCGCGCGCATGAATGAGTAATCAAAGGCATGCCATAGGCCAACTCGTGGCTGTTTTCTTTTAAAAAACGTTTGGAAATTAGATGTTTAAAAAGACTTTGACACCCCCCAGAACCACCTTAAAGGGGGAAAGGTGGAAGACTCCCATATTTTGGGGCAGATTGCTCAACGAGAAAAAAATTTTTTGACCCTTAACTGACACCAAAACGATGTAGCTCCTAAAAATAGCATTAAGAATTTTTTGGGGGAACATAATGTCACACTGTTTTTGTAGTTCTTTGTCACCTGGATTTGTGACATACAAACATATCTCTTCTTTTTAGTCAACAAATGCATTGCTGCAGTATTTGACATGTATTAGCTTGAGTTACAACTACCTCAATGTTGTCCCTGTTTCTATTAGAATGATCAAGTACAAAGTAGCATATAATTTATTGTCAAGTATTTCAAAATGGGTCAGAAGCACACTTTATACCTTAAAGCATATTGCGATTACAATAACACTGTACATCATTGCTTAGTTTTGCAACAACTGCCATACATGATATGCAGGCATTTGCAATTATACAGTTTAGTTCTCATACAGTATTATTTAAAGAAGAGCAACAAAGTACAGTGTTAGTGAATTAGACTTGAATTTGGTTTCGTTTTTTGTAGCATATTGCTGTTGTTAAAATCCCGGATATACACACACATCAATGTTGTCTTTTGCTTTTGTTGTTTTGGGCACAATTTTTTAGGCTAATTTTTATGCTAATTCTGGTGACTGCCTGTGCCCATTACCTTAAAGTATTTATGTCTGATTTATGGGAGCCCCAAAAATGCTGCTCTTGGGATATAGTATGTTTTTTATGGGAATATCACAATTTACCCAGCTAACAGAGGGCTTCAGAATTCTTTGTTGTATGTAACATTACCACACGTTTGGGGGAACTTTGATATGACGGGTGCAAAATCGGGAGTTTTTAAGGATTGATTGGGGAAAAACTGTGGGGGGGGGGGGGGGAACGGGCCCCCTGACCCTTTAAGCCCTACGGCCCTGTATTACCCTAGCAACGTTTGCATAAAAAAATAATGACCCTCCCTTTATTATTTGCACCAATTTTTTTTACCCTCCCTTTTTCACCTGCATGAAAATTAGAGGCCCTTCCCATATTTGCACCAGCCCTCCCCCCTTTAATTTATGACCAGTCCCTAATAAGCAGCCACTTTTCAAAGTCTGAAAGTAATAGAAGATAGAGGTACCACTGTAATTTTTATAGAGGATATTACATGTAAATAGAGGTGTGAAGATATGAGTATTATTTTTTCGAGTGACCAGAAGGATATCTTGACAAGTACAGCAATAGTAACATATTGTTTTTAACATGAGAAAATAAAATTCATATGTTCAAGCCACTGTAATTTTCCTTTTATAATATCACAGGGCGCCCAAGCTTATGATCCTTGTATTCAGTTAAATCTGTTTGTATGTAATGTTTACAACATGAGCGGGGATGTTGTATGAGCCTATACAATCTCGAGCCGTAGGCGAGAGATTGTATGGCTCATACAACATCCACGCGAATGTTGTAAATTACTTGTGAAATGAATAGGTACTATAGAATTTATACTTCTATTTAATTTGCGCATTCAGTGTAAAAGTCAATGCAATGCGCTTTTAGAAGCTTTTGTTACATGTAAAAATCAACAAAACATGCATACTCGCAAAAATACATAACGCTGTTATTTTCTTCTATTGTTTTTATGGAAATGTGCAATGAATAGGTACTATAGAATTTAAAGAGCCCTTGTCAGCCACTCCTTTGTCATTGTTTTCAGTCGATATCAGGCAACGAATTACGTGTAGAAATCTTAAAATAGTCTTCTAAAAACAAAGTTTGATTATTCATTTACCGAATTCAATCGCAAATATTGCACTACATTCCCTAAATCAGTCGATGGAAATGGATGGTTTCTATGCCTCGGTATATTACTAGGCTGACAAAATGGAGGCTGACAGAGGCTCTTTAATGCCTTCTATTCAATTTGCGCATGTGTAAAAGCCAATGCAATGTGCTTTGAGAAGCTTTTGTTACATGTAAAAATCAATAAACCACGCATACTCGCAAAAATACATAACGCCGTTATTTTCTTCTATTGTTTTTATGGAAATGTGCAATATGGCCAGGTTAAGATTCATCAATAGGCATCAATACCACGCATTATTCGCTTTGACGGGAAAATGTCAGCTACGAGGTTTCGCAAACCTGTGACGGAGGAAAATGAGCAAGCGTTGATTTACAGCACTGTTCCCCCAAAATACTCAGAATAACACTAAGTGGGCAGTTAAGATTTTTGATGAGTGGCAGTCGATAAGGCCGGATAAAACGCCTAAGCACTTCACCTCTAGTTCCATTGAATTGGACATGACGAAAGTGGAAGATCTGACGACTCCGTTAGCAGCCATGAATGCAGAAACGTTGAATCTGTGGCTTACTCGTTTTCGTACAAGAAGTTTGTAACAGCAAGGGAGAACGATATCCTGCCCGAACACTCTACGTAATTATTTGTGGCGTAAAGCGATACCTCAGCGACAAAAGTGAACTTGACCCATTGGACAGAGGCGATAAAAGGTTTGTTCATTTTGATATTTTTTTTCTGCGCTGCTAAAGCACATTTAGTACTAGAGACGAAAGATGACAAGTTCTGCGCCCTTTTCCTCGGCATCGTGAAGTCACCATTCAAGTATTTGTATTTTTAATACAAGTCCTTTTACTTTGTCTACAGGTTTACACTATTCCGTAAGGCTATTGATGCAGATATGAGGGACGCAACAAAAGAAGGAGTTGACCTGAAAACAAAGAAAGAAGCCAGGTAACTAGCGTGAGCAATGTATTGGCCCCACCGGCGGAGCCGGAAACCTCTGTTTCAGTACAGAAAAAAGAGACCCAAAGCTCTACATTTGAATTGGATGACATCGAGAAGTTAGTTAATTTCGATATATCAGATGAGTTGCTTAGTTCATTAGATATACCCGAATTAGGGTCGCCAGCTGTTTCATCTAGTAGCTCATCTAGTACCAGCAATATTGTAGCACCAGTCTTTAATAATTGTGTCTTCACAAATTTCCATATGGGATAGTGAAGTAAAAATATAAATTGCACAATAAATCATAATTATTGTTATACCATCTTCCAGGATCTAAAAATCTATACTTGGTAATTAAAGTATGTTTAACGTTTTCGTTGTCCATTTAGTGTTGCAGTACGCAATGGATATGTTAATTAGTTACAACCACTAGTGATTGTATATACAGCCACTAGTGGTTGTAACTAATTAACATATTCATTGTGTGGGGGTTAAAAGTAAATCCACGTGACTCCAATGCAGCGCTCTCATAGGCTAGTTCTCTCATGAATAAGTAATGAATTTTACAATGACACACACAACTCGTATGATACCGATGGTAATACTCCATAAAATGCCCGAAATTGCTGATCGAATAAGATGTTTGACAATGAATCATGCCTACCTTTATTCTGCTGTCTCTGTGTGATTTCAAGTATTCTAAATAGTGCTATCCGTAGCTTTATAGGTGATAACAGTGGAAAACAGTCCACCGTCATAACCTGAGGCTGAGGTTGCTTCTGTCACTTGGTGCAGATTGAAATGTTTTCAAAAGACTGGAAAAGCAATAGAGTTTCGGCATCGCTGTACAAAGCACTCCTTTACTGAAGAAACCGCAAACACGACCAGATCCACTTGATAATATCGCTTTTGAGTTCACGAGTGTGGACTTGGTTATTCCTTCTTGTGATATTTCCAGAAAACAGCCATCATAATCAGTCGAATTTCCGCGAAAAGAACGAATTAATGAGTCGTAGCATTCTAGAACCCAGATCTCCCCCGCTATATATTGCTAGATTTGGGTTCCCTGTGGTATAGCAGAAGGGTTTAGGGGGGAGCAGGCCGGTCTTTAGTCCTTGTTTTTACCACGAATTGGTGCCCCAAGCAGGCAACCCGCGCGTTGTATTGTCTTCTTGCTGTTGAGTTGCTGCGGGGGAATGGTGTTTCTATTTTTGTGTTCAGATTATGCACTGAAATGGGACTGGGATTTCTGGGAAATGGGAATTAGACACCCCCCCTGAATTCATAACCCTGCACTAGATACGTTAGCTTTGCTTCAGGAAGGTCCTCGTTAAATGTAGGTTTTAAAATAACTAGACAGTAGCGTTTTCAAACAATTAGATGTTTGCGCATGCGCGAATGACGTCATTGTAGTGTATTTTTCATTTTCCCACGTTTTGAAAGCCCCCTGCACCTGGGTTTGCGCGGACCAAAATCCTCACACAGTGAAGGTTTTAAGATGACTAAAAAAGTATCGATTTGAAACAAACCAGTTTTCTGCAAAGATAGGTAACACCCCACATGGAGAAATTTAGTGGCAATGAGACCTATATATACGTTGGCGAAGGTATAAAGGTAACAGGGAGTTCGGTTGAGTTTTAGTCACGCCATGTCCCGCAGATAGCTCGTATAGTCCCGCAACTCGAGGGTCCCGTTGGATGGATGACTTCAGCATAAATTATGCTAATATCGTGCTAACGTAGGAGTGATCCAGTGAGTGAGTGAGTGAGTGAGTGAGTGACATCGAGTCACCACGATAACCACGATGACTCTTTGGCTGTTGCTACGCAACCAGCCACGAGTTAAAAACGAATACTTTTGAAAACGCGTTAGTGTGGTCAGGGACTAAATGTACAGAACATAGAATACTGGTTATTTCCATAGCGCCTACACTATTCTTTGTGTGTATCTGACGTCACTGGCGGCCACGTGGGCGGTACAGAACCCTTTGTTCAGTGCGCCACCAGCATGGCCGCCGCGCTTTTGTTATTTTATTCCCAAAGGGATGATTGTAATCCAAGAATGGAACTCGCTCCCTTTTAAAGGCCCATCACCAACCGAGAGCCTTTGCGAACTCTTAGCCAATCGGAGCACCCGAAAAACAATGGATCAAATTGAAAACAAAAGAAAACGGGGCGCAAAGGCTGGTGATAGGCCTTTAAGAGAATCAGGCAAATAGAGAATCTCTTTAGGCAAGCCTACAGCCTGTAATTACATTTTTATCTAGATTTTTCTATGAATATATTTTCTTATTATATATTTTTTAGCAATTAGCATTTTTTAGTAATCTATCATATTTTCAATTCTGTAGATATTTATAACATAAATGTAAAGCGCAATAGTTCATACGTATGTCTTTTGCACTCTAGTATTAGTATTTTAATAATTATTACCTTTTTTCAGTTAATGTGCGGCGCGGAACATAATATAGCACTATCAGGTAATTTGTACTAAATTATTCTAGTTTATATCAACCTTATCAACCAACAAACTACCTCAGTTGGATCTTAATGTCTGCTAAGGTCCTAAATTGCCCTTTACCACTGTATGCATTGCTACGCGACCTCAAAATTCACTGTTGCGATGGGCGATTGGCGATTTTTAGCCGTCAATCAAAACTAAAACGTTGGATTCGGCTACTTCGGTGGGTCGACATTAATTGTAAAATCAATTAAAATAATTGTAAGCTATCCTTTGGCTTTCTGTCCTAGAATTATGAACTTTCTGACTCAAGAAAATTGACATTACAATTCCTTTGCTGAGAATCGCCAATCGCAACCGTGAATTTTGAGGTCGCGTAGCAATGCATACAGTGGTAATCGCCCGAAACAAAAGGAATGTCGCTTTAATCGGCCGGTGTAGACCCACAGACGTGCGTTTCCACGGTTACCATGAGTGTTTACACGGAGTCTACAACAATCTCTCTTTTCCAGAACAGAGCTCTGTCATGACGTGGGGATGGAATGAGCACGGGATGTGTGGGACTGGTGACGAGGTAAATGTCCCGCATCCCGCGGGTGTGCCCTCGGTTCAGGACTGTGAGGTGGTTTGTGTCGGTTGTGGATGTGGACATTCGTTTGCGGTCATCAGAAAGAACAAAACTTGATCCCGTATCCCTCGGGATGTCCCGAGGAGAGAGAGAGTGAGCTGTCACGTAACCATGGTAACGTTCGCAGACACCTGACGGGACCCTGTGTCCCGTGTTTCGCGCGATATCATACACAACAAAACTGTGACAAAAATACTAAATTCTCAGAGGGTGATAAAAGAAATTACTTTGGTAATCATGAGTCGCGTGAAATTATACCAAAGTCAGCGTCGATTGCAATGAGCGCATCCGGTTCTTTTATTTTTTTCATGTGACCAAGAATGCTCTTATGGTCTATCAGAAGCTTCTGCCAGAAAAACCCGCCAAGTCGGTAATAGAACATAGTCTCGGCGAAGTGACGTAGAACTCGGAAAATTGTCCGAAAATCTTTGGCAATGTTCGGATTGAGCGATCGGTCCAGTCCGGTTACATCGAGTGCAAGCTGAATCGAGGCAAGAATGAAAATAGCAAAGTTGACAAAAAGAACACGAACAAAGTAGCTTTTATCAAGCCTTTAGCAAACAATCCGCATTCCCGGAATGTTTTCTTGAGTGGTGTGAAGTTCAGTATTCCAACAACTGCAACTGTAAGAATGTTGTGAGCGATAAACATGGCTACAATGGCCGCTCGGATTCCTGAAGTATGCTGTAGAGACAAAATGATGATGAAACCAAAATAGCCACGCAGAGGAGGAAAATCAATGACCAGTAGCTGGGAACGCGGAGAAGTTTCTTGAATGTGTAAACATGGCCTTGATATCTTGGAGCTTGACTTATAAACAGAATGCAGAAGAAAAGATTCATGACATGTGAAAACAGCCAAGCGAACTCCAATTCCAATGGGTACGAAAACATGGTGAAGTTCTGGCAGTGAAAACTGACTTGCTTTTGCTCCACACTGCAATTCACGGCAAAGATTAGATAGACTATAAGACCTGCTACTAGCCATATGAGGAATCCACTGTAAAGAATGCTCAAGACAAGTTCGGTTTTGCGTCCCATTATGTTGTCGAAGAGTTGATGGCGCAAATAACACTTCTTCTATGCTCCTAAAGATTTCTGAAACCAAGCAAGCTACATTCTCCGGTAGATTAAGGCATGGGTCTCGTCATCCCAATAATAACTTGAGGGGTGGTCAAAATATTGTTTATGATGTGTCTTTCGATATTTGTTACTTCACATGAAATGATGACGTCTACGCTGCTTGCGTACCTTCTGGTGTCACGCAATCATTCTTTCCATAATGTTTGGCCGAAACTCCAAGCAATGCCCTCAAAACGGCATCTTGATCAATATGACTTAATCTGTTTTTCCTTAGAAATTTACTTAGAATTACTTACTCGACCCAGACCCCTGAAGAATATAATCGTGAATATTTCAGGAATTTTTAAAGAATCTTCAGATGTCCAGATGACAAGTTGTAAATGTTCATGGCCTTGATCTATTCATAAGAAAAAATTTCGGACTTTTTAAAAATATGTTAAGAAATGTGATAGATCACGTAATGAGTTGATGAGGAGTGGACATACATACATATATAGACCGTTTTCATGTTTGCCGTGCGTGGATCTGATTAACAGAGAAAGTGTTTTTTTCACTGCCTTCTTGAACGTGGAAAGAGAGGTCGTCAGGCGTATTGAGTTCCAGAGGTTCGCCCCACTAAAACAAAAAGATTGTTTTCCGAAATGATTGTAATTGAAGAATTTATCCATACCGATCTTATGAACAAGTTATTCTCTTGGTGTGTGCATTTTAACAGCGTGACCACCCTCCTAAGTTTTACATTCCACCAAATTCGGCACACAAGAACTAGACATCATGACATCAGCACTACCCCATGTATTTTGTTAGAGGTTGAAAGGAAAATATTGTATTTCGACTGTAATCTTGAACCGGATATGGTATAAGATTCAATCGAAGAAATGTCCCCAAGATACATCGCGCGCATTTGACACGTGATCACAGGTAGCTGTACAGAGTAAATATACGTCTTTTCAGTCTCTGTGTGTATTTTAAAATGCAGCTCTCCAAAAGATCAGACGGACTGCAATATGTTTTAGTTCTCCGGTTCTAGTCATCGCAGCTAGCACCAGTTTTAGCATTATTTTAAATAGACTTCGTATAGATGCAGGCAAAAAAACCTATCGATCAAGTACGCCTACAAGACGCCAATTTTTCCAAAGTTCCCTGTTGGCCGTGCTCCTCTTGACCACGGTCTGTTGGTTTGACTTGGCTGTATCTTTCATGCAAATTTGTACCCTTAACGTTCCAGAATGCGGAAGAATCTGCTTAAAGATGTCACGCCACAGAACGGTCACGGTTTTCTGCCGTAACGAAACCCACTCAACAAGCCCAACAGGGCTCGTAATAAGGCTGCATTCATTATGTATACTACAGGGGGGGGGGGGGGGGGGCAGAGGATTTTTAGGGGGGATCTCAAAATTTAGGAACTGGAAAAGGGGGGATGTCAAGTTTTTTCATAACATGAAGGGGGGATGCAATGCATATTTTTGTTGAGGTATTATATATATTTAAGACAAGGTTGTAAAGTTTGATAATGAAGGAAGGCTCAATTGATTGTTGGACACCGAGTTTGAACCTCCTGAAGAAATATCACTTCCCTGCTAGCAGAGGCCTCTTTTCTCTGCATTTCGCTGGACCTCAGCCAGCGAAATGCAAAGAAAAAAGGCCTCTGCTAGCAGGGAAAAATATCACTTGCACTACTACTCGTGTATTTACCCTCTTTCAACTGATATGTTGAAAAAAGCTGCGCGCTTCGCGCGCATAAAGAATTATAAACTTAAAAAATCGTAAAAGGCCTTCTTGTTTTACCACTGCCCGAGGTCGTCTTCAGTGACTTTTGTCTGCCAGACAAAAACGCCTTTGGACTTTTGATTAATAGTCTTGTAGCGTCATTGTCAAAATTGCGGAAAATTGCGCACACCGGAAAACAAACTAAGTAAGCAACTACAAAATAAATGATACTCAGTCTATGTAGTAAGGTTCCAATCGAGGAGCGCACCAAAGTCACTACACACAAAAGAGTACAGCCACCTAGGATTTTTATTTGCATCTTTACGCTTTGTGTTTTTTTATCATTGAGCCTTGTTCTGCATCTTTTGAAAAAATGTTATTGACGCGACCCGCGGGGGAGCATGTTTTTTCCTTTTGACCAAGAGGGGGGATTCATAAAAAATATGTTGTGCCTTGGTGGGATCTGAATATTTTGCATTGTCAAAAAAAAATCCCCCCCCCTGTAGCATACATAATGAATGCAGCCTAACTATACAACTTGCATTTAGTCATAACCTAATGCAAGGGGCACTGCGTTTGGTTTTTCTGTGCATTCTGATTGGCTGACTTAACTACAGAAGACCAATAGGCACGTTTAGAAAACGCAAGTCCGATTTTACTTTCGACAGTCCGCTCCATAGCTTGGATTTTTTTACCTCATGTTGTTTAAATTTACAGAGACGTCCTAGGCCCTTGAAACAGAGAGAACTGTCAGCGATAAATAGGCCATGGCGGCTCTTTACGATTTATAGTCGACTTTGCTTCACAAAACTACATTTGTGAATAAACTGGACACCTATTTCTGAAAAGTTTGCACCGTCACAACTGCTTGTTGTAGCCCGCGGTGCGTAATGGGAGAAATTGGGAAGAACGCAAATTCTCGTGTTTTCCAGTGCAAAATTTGTTGCAAGCGATGTAGTCTGTTGTAGAATCATTTGGTGTAAGCAGGGTGATGGCTATTTATCATAAAATCCAGTGTCCATGATTCTGTTTTGGTAAACCTATTCCTCCCATGACAACTGACATGACGCTGAAACTTAAAAGTAAATCGAAAAACCTCATCAAGACAGAGATAAAAATAGGTACCCCGATGGTACACAGGCTACGGCGAATGGCAAATAGACTGATTTACCAAATTATATCCAATGGTTGTATGTAACTCTGCTGCCATAGATACTATCAAAACCTCAAAACCCTGTTACTAACCTTGTGAAGTCCTGTCTCGTTTCAACTACTACTAGATATAACCTTAGATCTGCTTTACCTCACCATTTAACTCGTACGAACACTGATCGCTTTGGTAACTTCTGCACGCATAAATACGCGGGACAAGTGGATTGACATTGAACATTTCATTATTTAACTATTTATTGTAAATTGCCTGGCCATACCTGTAATTCAGCTCCTAGCTGCAAAAGGTGTTAATAAACGAATTATTATTATTATTATTAACAGGTAGAGCTTCAATCGAGCCGTTTCAATTTCAAGCCTGTGGGTTGCAAATTTCTATCACGTGACGTCGAAAAAGTTGTCACGTGACCTAGGCTTGATGTCTTTCAGCCAATCAAACAGTCAGTACTTAGTCACATCATCATTTTCTCTTGATCACATGTCAAATTTTTGGTCAGTCGCAGTAAGTCGCAGACTTTCAAACGTCTCATCCAGTATAACCATAAGAGTGCATCATCCAATCATACTTATCCGAATATTTGCACATCATCAATGAGGATTCCACATCGGTTGATGAAACTTTGATGTCTAATTGGCTACGATCGAAAATCGACTGGGGGACGCATGACATTCTAGCATCTCGCTAAGCTCTTCCACGAGCTCAAAAGCTTCCCTACATTAGTTCTTTGACGGGGATAACAATGTCCAAAACTTTGTTAATCATGAGTCGCGCGAAATTATCGCAAAGCCAGTGTCGATCAGCGGATCTGGTTCTTTTATTTTTTTTCTTGTGACCAAGAATGCTCTTGTTGTCTATCAGGAGCTTCTGAATTCCTGCCGGAATTCTATATGCATGGGGGGGGGGGGGGGGGGGGGGGGGGGTTTACACGGAGTCTACAACAATCTCTCTTTTCCAGAACAGAGCTCTGTCATGACGTGGGGATGGAATGAGCACGGGATGTGTGGGATGGTGACGAGATAAATGTCCCGCATCCCGCGTCATTCGAAGCCCTTCCTCGCTACAACGGAAAATAACAACTAGTAAACTACTTGAGTAAGTTTGAGCGTGTTTCGTCCATACGGTTTGAAGAATTAGGAAGCTAAAATTTGCCATTCCACGACTGTGAAATATAGGCAACTGGACTGTTATTGATAGTGGGAACTCAACCAACCCTACGTATGCATAACCAAACGCACGATTTATTTATTCGTATTCCAGAATGCGGAAGATTCTGCATATAGATGTCACGCCACAGTAGAACGGTAACGGTTTTCTGCCGAAGCGAAACCCACTCAGCAACAGGCCAACAGGGCTCGAAGTAATTAGACGACTTGCATTTAGTCATTACCTAATAAGACAAGAGATACTGCGTTTGATTTTTCTGTGCATTCTGATGGCTGACTATCAAGTAGTAGTAAACACTTTATTTCAACACGCTTGCCCCGACAACCTCAGCTGATTTCCACAAGGGGCGTGTGGACTAAAAAATACAATATATCTAAAATTGACAATATATTCAAAAATGTAATTAAAATTAATTCTAATATAGAAAAATGTATATACATATGTACAATAATTTCATAGATTCATAATTTCATAGACTTGCATTTAGGGAAGTGGTCAAAACATCTGTACTAGAATGGGACCCGATGGGGTGGTGTATACCGCAGCCAACCTTCTTTTAGGAAAAAATAGCCATTTTTAACTGCGAATATCTCGTAAAATAATAAATGAATACAAAAGATTAGCCCAGCACCGTCTTCTTCATAGCGAGAGCAACGCATCCATGCAATAAAATCCAACACCCCTTACTTGAGCATGGAGAAAATGGGCATTGAAAAAACGGGTGGGTAGGTACAGCCGGGACCTACCACCTCCCGCGATAAAATCGGGTCCCGGTCGAGTACAGATGTTTTGACCGCTTCCCAATAGTCATTACCTAATAAGACAAGAGATACTGCGTTTGATTTTCTGTGCATTCTGATTGGCTGACTTATCAAGTAGTAGTATAAACACTTTATTTCAACACGCTTGCCCGACAACCTCAGCTGATTTCCACAAGGGGCGTGTGGACTAAAAAATACAATATATCTAAAATTTACAATATATTCAAAAATGTAATTAAAATTAATTCTAATATAGAAAAATGTATATACATATGTACAATAATTTCATAGATGTTGTGCCTTGTTAAGGGTGTTCTTACCCAATAGGGAGCAATAGGGACGTTTAGAAAACACAAGTCTGATTTTCCTTCGACAGTCATCTGAAGCTCGAAGTTTTATTTTTTTTACCCCATGTGTTGACAAATTTACAGAGTTGTCCCAGGCTCTTGAAACAGATAGTTTTAAGAAAAATGGAAGAGCCATCCGCAAAAACCAGAGTTTTTGTCTGTTTGTTCCCCCACGATTTTGAAAGAAAACAGTAGCCATAAAGCTATGCCGTACTGGACCATTATAGTCAATCTTTAATAAGTGCAGATGCGCATGTTGACAAGGTTAACGTTCTTGGACGGGGATAAAACGATTCCAAAACTTTGCCTATGATCATGAGTCGCGCGAAATTATTCCGAAGTTATTGTCCATCGCGATAAGCACGTCCGGTTCTTGTTTTTTTCATGTGACCAAGAATGCTCTTGTTGTCTATCAAAAGCTTATGCCAGAAAAAACCACCAAGTCGGTAATAGAAAATAGTCTCGGCGAAGTGACGTAGAACTCCGAAAATTGTCCGAAATTCTTTGGCAATGTTCGGATTGAGCGCTCGGTCCAGTCCGCGAAAATAGCACAGTTGACCAAAAAGAACACGAACAAAGTAGCTTTGATCAACCCTTTGGCAAACAAGCCGCATTCCCGGAATGTTTTCTTTAGCTGTGTGAAGTTCAGTATTCCAACAACTGTAACTGTTAGAATGTTGTGAACGATAAACATGGCTACAATGGCCGCTCGGATTCCTGAAGTATGCTGTAGAGACAAAATGATGATGAAACCAGAAATAGCCACGCAGAGGATTTAATGACCAGTAGCTGGGAACGCGTAGGAAGTTTCTCGAATGTGTAAACATGGCCTTGAAATCTTGGAGCTTGACTTATAAACAGAATGCAGAAGAAAAGATTCATGACATGTGAAAACAGCCAAGCGAACTCCAATTCCAGTGGGTACGAAAAACATGGTGAAGTTCTGGCAGTGAAAATGACTTGCTTTTGCTCCACACTGCAATTCACGGCAAAGATTAGATACACTATAAGACGTGCTACTTGCCATATGAGGAATCCACTGTAAAGAATGCTCAAGAAAAGTTCGGTTTTGCGTGCCATTATGTGTCGACGAGTTTGAATGGCAACTAAAACACTTCTTCTATCTCCCAAAAGATTTCTGAAATCAAGCAAGATACATTCTCAGGCAGATAAGGCATGGGTCTCCTCATCCTAATGATAAAAATGAGGGTTGTCAAAATAGTGTTTATATGATGTGTCTTGCTTCATGAAAACTTGCATCCTTCAACATTCCAGCCCCAGCATGCAGAAGAATCTGCTTATAGATGTCACGCCACAGTTCTGAAAAGAAACCCACTCAACAACAAGCCCAAACAGGGCTCAAAGTAATTATACGACTTGCATTTAGTCATGACTTAAGAATACAATAGACACTGCGTATGATTTTTCTGTGCATTCTGATTGGCTGACTTAACCAATACAGAAGACCAATAGGGACGTTTAGAAAAACACAAGCCTGATTTTTCTTTCGACAGTCATATGAAATCCGCTCTAAAGTTTGAATTTGTTGTAGCGCATGTTGTTGACAGACAGACAGACGGACAGACAGATTTTATTCGAATGCCATTGCAGTTGATACTGAATTACAGCAACGGGTCAGCAATAAGCAACAATTATTAGAAAACTCTATGTGATACAAAGTCACAAAGCGATTTGTAGTCGACCTAAGTGAATATCCATGGCATTTCGTGTTACACTTTCAGTAATTACAGATCTTAGAGGTTCGTGCTCCCTAGCGGAGGCCATGAACTTAATGCATAAATCATGTCTGCGAGAGGAGAGGCTTTGTAGCCCACATGCATCCCAAAGCCTCCTGGTAACGCAGGTGTGGAAGAACAATGCGGAGGACTTTCCTTTGTACACCTGAACAATATCAACAAGATACTATGCACCCCAGTAAACCGCGGCAACCTTCGTTTTTTTTTTTCGACCCGTCGGCGTCTGCTTAAATGATCGCGTAATCGCTATTTATGTACTCGTGTCGCGCTGTTTATGTACCACGTGATCAATACTTTTCGGCGTAAACTCGTTTGAAGGCAACGAAACAATGGATGTTCAAAAAGTATTAATCACGTAGTACTCCGGTAGCGCAGCCCATACCGGTGCTGCGTACTCTACAGAGTTGTCCCAGGCTCTTGAAACAGATAGTTTTATAGAAAAATATGGAGGAGCCATAAGAGTTTTGTCTGTTTTTTTTTTTTCACGATTTTGAAAGAAAAACAGTCGCCATAAAAGCTATGCCGTAGGACCATTATAATCAATCTTAAATAAGTTTAATAAGTGCAGATGCGCAACAATCCCATGTGTTGACAAGGTTAACGTTCTTGGACGGGGATAAAACGATTCCAAAACTTTTTTAATCATGAGTCGCGCGAAATTATTCCAAAGTCCGCGTCGATTGTGATCAGCGGATCCAGTTCTTTTATTTTTTCATGTGACCAAGAATGCTCTTGTTGTCTATCAGAAGCTTCTGCCAGAAAAATCCACCAACTCGGTTAATAGAAAATAGTCTCGGCGAAGTGACGTAGAACTCGGAAAATTGTCCGAAAAATCTTCGGCAATGTTCGGATTGAGCGATCGGTCCAGTCGGTTACATCGAGTGCAAGCTGAATCGAGGCAAAAATGAAAATGGCAAAGTTGACCAAAAAGAACACGAACAAAGTAGCTTTGATCAAGCCTTTAGCAAACAATCCGCATTCCAGGAATGTTTTTTAGCTGTGTGAAGTTCAATATTCCAACAACTGCAACTGTAAGAATGTTGTGAGCGATAAACATGGTACAATGGCCGCTCGGATTCCTGAAATATGCTGTAGAGATAAAATGATGATGAAACCAGAAATAGCCACGCAGAGGAGAAAAATTAATGACCAGTAGCTGGGAACGCGGAGAAGTTTATTGAATGTGTTAAATGGCCTGAAATCTTGGAGCTTGACTTATAAACAGAATGCAGAAGAAAAGATTCATGACATGTGAAAAAAGCCAAGCGAACTCAATTCCAGTGGGTACGAAAACATGGTGAAGTTCTTGCACTGGAAAACTGACTCGCTTTTCCTCCCACTGCAAATCATGGCAAAGATTAGATAGACTATAAGCCTGTACTTGCCATATGAGGAATCCACTGTAAATAATGCTCAAGAAAGTTGGTTTTGACGCCCATGATGTTTTTAAAAAGAGTTGATGGTTTTTTGCTTCGCAAAATTTCTCAAACTGGGCAAGTTGAAATTGCACTATGAGCACAGAAAGTGAAAAAACACGTATTGATATTTGGGCGAGTTTCGAGAAACCTTTTACTTTCGACATGCTGGGAAAAGAATATGGTTTTACAGGGTATCTCTGTTTTGTTAGTTTTCACTTCTGTAAGTGGTGTGTTAGGGGGACTCCATATTTGTGACGGGGATGATCGTCAGAAATTTTCAGTTTCACCCCTAAAAGATA